>JALJCO010013913.1:0-53628 GCA_023101725.1 Atherinomorus stipes | reverse complement strand
TTGTTTTAGTTTGTTATTTTCTTGTTTTGTTTTCTTTAGGTTTTTTTGCAAGTGTTTTCTCAATGGTAAGCAGCAATGAAAGAGGCCAGTTCTGGGGGAGAACCATGTCAGGGAGATTTTTCTAAAAAGTGTTAATCCATCATTTACACATTAGACCATCAACTTACAGCATACAGACTGATAGCAGGAGATTTAATTTATACGTACTCTTATCAGAGGTTATAAAGAATTATATGCAATGGAAATCAGTTAGGTCAACTTCAGCAATAAATGATGATACACTTATGACTTGCAAGTCAGGCCAAAAACTTCACAATTCATTTTCCTTAAGAATTTGTGACACACATGCACCTCGTCTCTGTGAACCAGCCCTCACGCAGTTACTACACGAGACTGATGATGGTTTCTTTCCTCTGAAGTTTACACTGTGATTCCAATATACAGACTTTGCCTCAAAAAAGTTCAGTGTGTGATTCATATATATTATAAATGAAACATGCATGGTGACATATGAGCACTTTGGTTTGACATGTCTGAAGCAATTTTTGTCAAATAAAGTAAAAATTTGATTTATCATCCATCCATGTTTTCTTTATGAACAGTTTACTAAATCTGAATCCAATACCAATATCAGGTGACTATCTTTTTTTTTTTTTCTCCCTTTCAGTTGAAAATGATGCTCTGTTAATTTCAGTCTGTCAGCAAATGTACATGTATATCAAGTGTATGGGAAGTAACAGATGCAAACATATCTGAGATCACAGAGATTCCTATTTAAAACAGAATTTTTATTTGATTCAGTTTGTTTGCTGACTTTTTATGCAGAAACATACAGTAGTAAAAATAAGACCTGAACATTGTGTAAACAAGATCATAAACAAGATCAAGTGAATGCAAATAATACAGTGATAAATGCTGTGTGCACGCTTATATGTTATGATGTCAGTATAACACTATCTATAATTCAGATGTAAATACTAAAGTATGAAATGTTATGGGAGATTAGTAAATACAACAACCGCAAAAAACAAACATTGCAAACAACCGTGATAACCACATAGGTCATTATCATAATGATAAAGGTAACATTGCTATCTACAATAAATATGATTTGCACTGGAGAAAGACATGATGTGCCTACTTCAACCTTGCACCTTGCAGTAGATGAGGGATGGTTAGCTCAACTGCCGGCCCAAGTTTGATTCCTGGCCTTGGATCCTTTGCTGCATGTCATCCCTTACTCTCTCTGACCCAATTTCTTGTCCATCCTGTCACATAAAAGCCAGAGAATCCTTTTAAAAAAGTTGAACATGTATTGTCAAAAGTTTAAAGGTCAGTGTAAGTTTACTTGTAAAGCTCAGACTGCATTTTAGGTTCATTCTGAGATGTTATACATTAGCTGTACTTTAGCTTTTAGCTCAGTTTATTTCGGGGATATGATAGAAATTTCATATGGGATGTTAAAGGCAGTATAGAAGATGTGTTCGGCATTTCAAAAGCAGAGACTATTAGCAAATTTTTTTTAATAAAGCGCACGCAGGAGACCAACCTGCTAGATTCACAGCTCCCCTCTCCTTGCCACAGAATGACGTGCACGAGCCACTCCGGTGTTTAGCAGACAGCAGGTATAGATTCTCCATCATGTCACAAATGCAAGTAAAACAGATGTTGTTGTCTGAACATTGCAAACTGCTGCAGAATGATTGTTAGATACCTGCTGTAAACATCAGACGAGAGCGCGCAGCTTCTGGCACGCAGTATTACTCTCACCAATCAATCACTCTCATTGGTTAGTCTCACCCACAACCCATCAAATTGAGCCAATAGACAAATGAAAAATGTAAGGAATGCAGAGATGATTGGCGGATGTTTTTTTTTAGCCCCATTACTCTCACAGCTGATGTATAATAATATTTAAATATTTAAAGCTTTTAATTAAGCATAATGGGGTAGTGAACCAAATTTAATCGAATATTGCAGAAATTGTTGAAAGAAACATATAATGCCTTTGAATCTATCCATCTGTCCGTCTGTCTGTCTGACTGGTATAAGCTCAAATAAAAAGTTACATGTGAATAACCAGATTGATGACAGCAATCTGGCCTTTTCACTTAAAGCTATACTTACAGTGAGTACGGAAAGTATTCAGACCTTTAAACTTGAACTGTTTCATTTGCAAAAATCTAAAAAAAAGTTAATTTTATTTCTCATTATTGTACACCTCAGCACCCCATCTTGAAAGAAAAAAAACTGAAATGCAGAAATTTATTACAAGCAATTTTACAGAGCACACTTAACAACAATCAACTGATCTCCCAAGGTGCTTAACACAAACATGGCACAAAGTGCCAAAAACACTTGAAACACAACAGTGGAGACCAATGACAGTACAAATGATAAAATTAAGACTTTAAACAAAAACCTTGTGTTAAAAACAGGGGAAACATAGAAAAATTAATAATAAGAAGATCTGCGAGAGGAAACCACAAAAACGGCAAACATGATAAAAAAATAGAATTCCAAAATTTAAAAATATAAAAATAGCAATAAATAATTGAATAAATAGGCAACAAATAGGAATAGAGCATAATATGAGGTGGTTACCACAGAGCTGAAATGTACAGCTTGATGTAGGCAGAAAAATATTGAAATATTTTAGGAAGTGAAGTTAAAAAAAATGAAAACATATTAAAAATATCTACATCCTTGGGGAATTTTATTCCATCTGCACAACACAGCAAAAATGGTTAAAAGAAAGAAAGTCGTGTACTACAAATGGTCGGCAAAGAGGTGTAAGGATTAATGAACATTTAAAGATGCTATAAGGAACCAACATTGCTCTGTGCCTTTAGCTTTCATAGAACTATGTAGTGTTTTCAGGTTGTATTTGAGTTTAGTGTAGCTGAATTTTTACATTCCTGGCCTGACTGGGGCTCAAGAAAGGTTTTGTTTAGGTTTGTTGTATTCTTATCGTAGCATAGAACTAGATTTGTGTTTTCTCAGGAGTAAGTAGGGCAGAAACTTGTACTTCTTGTTGTGACACTAAAACAACATAACGTAAACTATCACTATGGAGACTTTGTTGCTACCTACAGATCCAGTATTGCTTCAGGCATAAATACAGTAGTTTATCAAAAGAAATATGTCTCTGTACTAATATCTATCAAAAATTTCTCACCAATAAAAAAAAAAAATGCAGGTCCTGCACCATCAGTTTGTACATAAGACACAGGCTTTCTAGGGTTTTGTCATTTTTTAATTAATCTGCTAAAGCACTCACACAACAGAGCAGGTATGAAAAAAAGAGAGAAGCCACCAATGGAACCTGTGAGTTCTGCTCCATGTTCGTTTTGATTAAAAGTGTTCACATTGTTGATCATGGCAAATTTCTATAGATGACGTTCTCTGACCTCGTTCGTTAGTCTCACTGTAAATCCTCTTTCCTTTCTGGCATTTCAGCATGTTTTCCTCAGCAGCACTCTGTGTCCAAACGCTGCTGTGAATGAATGGAAGAAACGTAGATGCTACCATGGTGCTCCTCCCCATAATGCCATAGCTCCCATTTACTGTTTACTGAGTATCAGATACTAGCAGGTATTAGATACTACCATATAGAGGATGGAAAGATATTTTTATCGGTGTGATATACTACGTCAATGAAATTCACAACAATAAGAATTTAATTATATTGTTTTTATCGTGAGATGACAATTTATCAGATTGTGTTTGCAGTTTCTCTCTTTGGTTTTTCTAAATAAAGCCCAGTTAGTTTTGCTGTTTTGCATAAATGTGGAATTGTTACTTTCTTATTTCAGACTTGTTTACTTGGTGTCACAACAGTTTTGCATTACAGGTAAATACTTGAACTATGTAATTGATAATTTGAGTGGCTTCTAGTATTTTTGCAGGCTTTAAGCCTGAATTTAGTGACATATTTATAATATAAAATATTTTAAGTTGAAAAATAAGTTTTTTATAGTCACGCCGAAAATAAGAGAAATTATCTGATACATTTTTTAGTCCATATCCCCATCCCTTAAACAGTTACGTGATATAATAAGAGAAATTATCTGATACATTTTTTATATCTTAAATCCACTACCATATATCAGGTACTAGCAGGTAGTAGATACTACCATATATCAGATACTAGCAGGTATTAGATACTACCATATATCAGATACTAGCAGGTATTGGATACTACCATATATCAGATACTAGCAGGTATTAGATACTAGCATATATCAGATACTAGCAGGTATTGGATACTACCATATATCAGATACTAGCAGGTATTGGATACTACCATATATCAGATGCTAGCAGGTATTAGATACTACCATATATCAGATGCTAGCAGGTATTAGATACTACCATATATCAGATACTAGCAGGTATCAGATACTACCATATATCAGATACTAGCAGGTATTAGATACTACCATATATCAGATACTAGCAGGTATTAGATACTACCATATATCAGATACTAGCAGGTATTAGATACTACCATATATCAGATACTAGCAGGTATTAGATACTACCATATATCAGATACTAGCAGGTATTAGATACTACCATATATCAGATGCTAGCAGGTATTAGATACTACCATATATCAGACACTAGCAGGTATTAGATACTACCATATATCAGATACTAGCAGGTATTAGATACTACCATATATCAGATACTAGCAGGTATTAGATACTACCATATATCAGATGCTAGCAGGTATTAGATACTACCATATATCAGATACTAGCAGGTATTAGATACTACCATATATCAGATACTAGCAGGTATTAGATACTACCATATATCAGATGCTAGCAGGTATTAGATACTACCATATATCAGATGCTAGCAGGTATTAGATACTACCATATATCAGATACTAGCAGGTATTAGATACTACCATATATCAGATACTAGCAGGTATTAGATACTACCATATATCAGATACTAGCAGGTATTAGATACTAGCATATATCAGATACTAGCAGGTATTAGATACTACCATATATCAGATGCTAGCAGGTATTAGATACTACCATATATCAGATGCTAGCAGGTATTAGATACTACCATATATCAGATGCTAGCGGGTATTAGATACTACCATATATCATATACTAGCAAGTATTAGATACTACCATATATCAGATGCTAGCAGGTATTAGATACTACCATATATCAGATGCTAGCGGGTATTAGATACTACCATATATCATATACTAGCAAGTATTGGATACTACCATATATCAGATGCTAGCAGGTATTAGATACTACCATATATCATATACTAGCAAGTATTGGATACTACCATATATCAGATGCTAGCAGGTATTAGATACTACCATATATCAGATACTAGCAGGTATTAGATACTACCATATATCAGATACTAGCAGGTATTAGATACTACCATATATCAGATACTAGCAAGTATTGGATACTACCATATATCAGATGCTAGCAGGTATTAGATACTACCATATATCATATACTAGCAAGTATTGGATACTACCATATATCAGATGCTAGCAGGTATTAGATACTACCATATATCAGATACTAGCAGGTATTAGATACTACCATATATCAGATACTAGCAAGTATTGGATACTACCATATATCAGATGCTTGCAGGTATTAGATACTACCATATATCAAATACTAGCAGGTATTAGATACTACCATATATCAAATGCTAGCAGGTATTAGATACTACCATATATCAGATACTAGCAGGTATCAGATACTACCATATATCAGATGCTAGCATTATTAGCCAACATGTGGCGAATTCTAGTGTTTGACAACTTGGTAACTTAATGAACAACTTAAAATTAAAGCAAGTCAGTCTGTAGCAGCAGCAGCTGCATTTGTTGTCACGACTCTGAAAGGAATCCTGGGAAATGAAGTTCTTCCAGGATAACAGGAGCTTTTATACATCCTGGACCAACGCTGATGGAACAAGATCTCACAAGATTTTGTGGCTCCGTAACGAAAGCTTGCAAAATTTCTTTTTTTCAAAATATTAGTCCAAAAAAACAATACTGATATTTTCCAATATCACATTTCAATGCCAATATTGACAGATAATATCGGTAGTCCAATAATATCGGACATTCCTAACTGCAATATTTTCATATGCTAATATCATATTGACGTTTAAAAACGCGATATCAATCTATTTTACGAATGAAATTTTACAATATTTCATTGTTCTGTTACGAAATCTCGCGAGAATTCACAAAAACTGCGATATTTTCATATGCTGATATATTGACATTTGAAAACATGGTATTGATTTATTTTACTAACAAAATCTCGTGATATTTCAGTTTTCTGTTACAAAATCTCGCAAGAATTCACAAAATATTGTGAGATATTATAACAGAACGATGAAATCTCGTGAGATTTTCTAAGTAAAATAGATCGATGCCACGTTTTTAAATATTGATTTGATATCGGCATGTGAAAATTTCGCGATATTTCAGGGTATCAATATTTTTTTCCCACCCCTATTTTTCAAAGTGTCAGGAACAGATAACAAAATTGCTATTTGCAATGACTGCTTATTTTATCAGCTTTAATATCGGTATCAATATGGGTTATCGACTACACGAGTTTTAAAATATCAGCATATTGGATATCGTCCCAAATTCGAATATCGTGCATCCCTAATATTCACGGTTAGTATTCGCCAGTCTGGTATCATTGATGTGAGTTCCTGTCAGAGGCTTCGGTTTGGTTAAGTTAACACAGTCTCACTTGTTATGGACTGAGATGCAGCTAAAAGTCTCTGCTGTAAATCTCTGCTTGATGCTTCACATGAAAAAGAGCGAAGTCTAGATCTGTTCAGATTCAGTAGTCTGACTTTCCTCCTGTTTATCTCCAGTGTTTGATGGAAATCAAACACTCATATTCCTGCTTTCAATAGCCATTTCAGCCAGACTTTGCTGGTCCCGTCTCTTCATTCATTCAGCTGCTTTACTACAGAGATTTTATTTTATTGGGAAAATTAGAACATTAAACGAACTAAATAAAACTCAGTCATATTTATTTACATACTTCTAGTTTAATCTTTTCTTTAAGTAATATAAGACAAAAATGTAATCTGTCAAAGTCAAAGTGATGGGTTTATTTTGTTTGCATTCTCATTAGTGCTGTTGAGCTTCAGCTCATTCGTAATTAACATGTTTTGGCTCCAGTGAAATAAATCAGTGATGATCCATGTCAATCATTCAAACAATCTTGTGTGGAAAAGTTAACATGCAAACAGGTGGACACACAAAAGAACAGGTGTCATACCTACTTAACCTCATAGTTACGCTCAGCTTCTTAAGGCCACATTCTGGCCAGTGTCTGTTAATGGCCTGTAAATATGATCTAAAAATGAAAAGTTGCCATTTTCTTTCATGGCTGTCATCACAAATTTCTGGCCGAACCATCGATCGCAAAAAGTCAATGAGTTTTACAATTTTTAACCCTTTAAATTCCACTTTGCATACACGATGCTCCAACTTCCAAAAACTGAACATGGGGTTAAATAAATATGGTTAAATGTGGTTAGTGCATTTTATTTATTTATTTTTTTGTGCAGGATTATCAGAGCCCTGAGGGTTAAAAAAAACATTTAAAAATGTTTCTTTACTTTTTGTGTTACAGTGTTTTCTTTTTTCTTAAAGTTATGTTAAGCTTCTTAAGTGCACGAACTGGCCAGTGGCTTTTAAATATTATCTTAGAATAAAAGTTGCATTTTTGTCATGGCTGTCATCACTGACTTCTAGCCTAACAATCAATGGATCAGCGCGAGTCCGGCATTCACGTGACCATGAAGCTGGTCCCGGTGAAAACATGCTTCGTATATAGACGGCGTCTGATGGACGATGAGCCTTAAAACCTGTTTTTGCACCCTTTTAAATATTTTTCTCCGCCGGTTTGTCTTTGAAATAATGTTGAAATAACGTCCAGTTATATTGAAAGTCTCACTGCCGACGCTGGAAGAAGATACGAAGCTAAACTCGCATCTGTTGGACTCACTGATGCATCTCCTGCTGCTAGAACCTGGTTAGACGAAGCTACATAACGGCCTGATGATCAGTTTCCTGATCTCATGATGTGTTTGGTTTCATCAGGTTCAGACCATTTATTCTTTATAGAATATTAATTTGCCCGTATTTTTAATAAATGGTGGCATTTCTTTGATGTCCTTCTCAGGAGTTTACTCTCATTGATAAAGCTATAAATTACCGGCAGTCTTATCTGTATGTAACTGGTTATGACTGTGCATGTTTATAATGCTGCAAATGCTTTTCTGCCGCTTTTTCTGCTTTTATTCTTATGTGGGAACATTGATGGCAGAAATCTGGATGAACGTAATTGTTAACAGTCCTGAGGAGACGGAACAGCGGGCGGCGCTGTGATTCTGTACATCCACTGATTTAATGCTGTTTTCTATCATCTGTGCAAAAACAACTACAGGGTTTAAAAAGTGAGACCAGAATATGCTTTTTTTTTATCAGTCACAAAGTGATCCGAACTTATTGTTAGATGTTTCCATGGTTTCCAGCATGAACTGTCAGCATTTATGGGCTTGATAGCCGTTAGCCAGTTAGCATGTTGTTCGGGACTTTTTCTGTTGTTTTGGGAACTGGAACATCTTCTGGTGTCCGTGTGGTCGTTATGTTTATGGCAGCCAGACACAGCGGGACTTCTCCATATTTCCAAAGTAGAATAAACGAAGATTGACGAGTAATGAAGCAGGAAATCAAACGGCTCCTATGCAACGAAGCCATGTTTTCACCTTCTACATAACCAGATGTGACGAATTTGGCAGAAATTCCCGGATGCTCGCGGTGATCCATACCCCCCAAAAAAATCAATGAGTTTAAAAATTTTAACCCTTTAAGTTCCAGTTTGTCATACACAATGTTCCCACTGCCTAAAACTGAAAAGTGGGTTAAAATAAATAAAAAATCCTGCCGAATCCCGAAAATTGCAGTTTGAACTGGAACGGCAGCATTACAGAGAGGGAACTAAATTCCCTGCAAAAGACTGACCTGAATAATTAGCATGTGATCTGACTGATCGCAATGCTGGAAAAAAGTAAAAAAACACTAAAATTACAAATGTGAGACCCTTTCACGCTCAAATAACCTCACATGAAAGAAGAAAAACATTGTTTACTTCATTGGATGTTCAGCATTATTAAAGGACTCTGATTGGCTGAAATAACATTGAAGTCTCTGGTTTCATCACTAAGATAAAAAGCGGGGCTCCTTCTGAGTAAATGGTCTGATGTCATGGAAACCAGTTCAAACTACATCATTGAAGTGTAGAGCAAGTGTGTGAGGAGAAAAATGTTCTCCTAAACATTTATTCTGGAATAACATTTGATTCTAGAAACGTCCTTTTCAATGCAAGTCAATGTGGCACGGATTGGCTCTAAGGAGGAAATGAGGAGGATTTTAGTTAGAGACCTTAGAGAAAGAGTTACACACCCCATCTTCTAGAACAGTGGTTCTCAAACTGGGGGGCGGGCCTAACTCAGGGGGCTCTGTCAGGGGGGCCCAGCCAGGCTTACAGTTTTTGTACTTCTAACAAAAAATGGGCATATTCTTTTCAAGTACTAATGAACAAATGATGACGACTCAAAAGGCATTGCCCGCCCCCCAAATGCAGGGCATTTTTCATGTATCTCATGGTAAATGTTTGGGTGCATGTGGTAGCGGTGGTGGGAAGGGGAGGCTTGAAATGATAATTTCCAATGAAAAGGGGGCCCTGCAAAAAACTTTTGAGAACCACTGTTCTAGAATATCATGAGTCAAGCCAAAATACACGCCTGGACCAAGTTTTATGCCATTTGCATTAACAGGAAAAACGTAACATAAAAGGCCATTGACTGAGGGAGCTGTAAGGGTTAAAATCCAGATTACTGTTCAAACAGATGTTGCTCTACAACACAGTCCAAACTAACTGGGACCTTGAAATGTGAATAAAAGCAGATTTCAATTATTTGTAAATCTCATCAACTCAAATTTTATTCCCAGTAGATCACAAGCAGCATATCAGATGATGAAACTGATATTTTATGATTTCATGGAAAATCTTCTCTGATTGTGAATCTGAAGCAGCAACACGTCTGGAAGAAGGTGGAACAGCAGCAAGAAAAGCTGGAGGACAGTTATAGTAGGAGATTTTAATATCTGATCAGGTTAACTGGGGACAGGGAACAACTGTTCTGTTCCATTTCCAGTTAAACCAGTCATGTTACGGACATGTTCCCAGTTAACCTGATTAGATATTAAAGTCTCCTCCTATCATCATTTTCCAGCCTTTTGTTGCTCCATCTTCTTCCACGAAATGATAAAATGTCTCAGTTTCAACATTCGATATCTTGTTTATGATCTACTGGGAGAAAAATGAGTTGATGAGATCTGGAAATCACTGTTCTTTCCTCTTATTTACGTTATTTAACTGGGGTTGCATTATATAACTGGAGTGGCTGACCTAAACACAACCACGACTCTGTTGGTGTATTAATACGGACACACAGCACATCACAAACACTGAGCGGCAGTGGTGGAAGCACTTACAGAGTGTGTGGTGATAACCAGCAAAGCTGTGTGAAGAAGCAGCAGGTTTAGAGGATCTGAGCAGCCAGAAAGGAGAAGAGAAGAGAAGAACAGAGGCTGGACATTAAACCTTCACCTCAGCTCCAGTGAAACGCTCAGAGTTCCTCTGTGGACACTTGGCAGGTTAACATGAAGCAGAAAGATGTTAAACAAAATAAGAACAGGATTAAAAGCCAAACAAAGAGGCTGGAACAGAAGAATCTGCAGAGAAACCGTCATGAGGAGGAGGAGGAGGAGGAGGGGGGAGGGAGGGGGAGGAGGAAGGGAGTCACAAGGTTTTCATCATAATGATGCATCTCAAACAAAGATGAATTCAGATCCAACGTTATGACTGAATGTGATCTTGATGAGTATTTAAGTGGATGTTAACAACACACACTCACTTTGGTAGCTTTGAGTTTCCTCTCACACTGCAGCCTTTCATTCTCCATGTCCGTCACCCTGAACCGCAGATCCGTCACTTCCTGGTACAAACCCTGAGGACGAGGTGAAGTCCTGTTAGCCATGAACCTGGGAGACCAAGCTGCACTGGAGACGTGTGGAGGACACATTTCAGGAGATGATCTGAGGCACTAATACTAGCCTGAAGGGAAGAGTCACAGTTAAGAGACTTGATTTTAAAAAGCTTTATGTGGTTTAAGTCGAAACAATCCACAACCCTGCCAGCATCTGGACGTATCAGATCAGGGGTCTGCAACCTGCACGAGATTTCATCGTTTTCTTACAAAATCTCACGATATTTCATGAATTCCCACAAGATTTCGAAACAGAACGATGAAATATCGCAAGATTTCATTAGCAAAACAGATTGATAACACGTTTTTTTAAATGTCTTTATAATATCAGCATTTGAAAATATCAGAAAATTTTCGTGAATTCTCATGAAAATTTGTAACGGAACGATGAAATATCGCAAGATTTCATTAATAAAATTGACCGATACGAGATGTCCACATGATATCAGCATATGAAAATATTGCGATATTTCAGCGTATCAGTATTTTTTTCCCACCCCTAGTTTTTGGAAGGATTAAAGTCTGTAAAAAAGAAGTTTTTGAAGAATTTTTTTTTTTTTTTTAGACTTTGGAAACAGCAGGCTGATCGGTTAAATATTGGTTAAATATCGGTGGGATGGCCGATGTCCGATCCTCAGTTTTAAGGCCGATACTGATAGGAGCCCATTTATATCATGCATCCCTATAACAGATAGTCTTTAGCAAATTCTGGCTGCTAGCTACTGGCAGGTTGACCTAGTTTCTGTAAATAAAAGTAGCCAATCAAAATGAAGTGAACTTGGTCTCCGGGCAGATCATATTACTACTGTACCAACCCTTTTACTGAAGAGGGAAACCTGGCAGGTGAAAACACCCCCCGCTGTAAAAAGTGAGGTTATTTATCTCTGTAGAATTGCCATAAAGGTAGGTAGTTTATTCCGTCATCACTGGTTTAAACAGCTGCTACACTGGGAGATTAAAACCAGCACCTATATTTCAGTCTGGTCTGACAATTTCCTGTCCATAGTTGACATTTCCTGCCCCCACACACATCCCTGACTACTGAACCTCCACCTCTTTCTGCCTCGAACCAATCAGCTGGTGTGGGTTAAACAAAAACCTCAGACAGGATGACGTGGACCGGACTGACTCCACATTCAGTTTTATTTAAAGCCTTAATAAAAAGAGAAATAAAAGCAGAGTTGAGGGAAATTCCACGACGTCTCAGTGTTTAGTGTGTGGAAACGCCAGCGGCTATGTCCCTGCTGGTGAGGAGAGTCTGGAAACCATACTGGGGGGGGGGGGGGGGCAGGGCAGGAAACAGCTGCTGGAGCGTCGCAGCTTTTTAAACCTGTTTCGTAACCCTCGGCGAAGTTCAACCAGCATCACATGACAGATCTGAGTCCACCAGCCGGGTGAGACGGACCTTTGTGACTTTTAAACAATGACTGGGCTGCTGCCAGGAATCACAGACGGTGCAGGTGCAGCCAACAACCGCTTCACTTCACAGCTTTATTCAGGACGGGTCCTACCTCGCTGCCCCTGTGATCTCTTTCCAAAGCAGTTATATTCAGCTTCAGGCTGGAAACTTCGGTCATCAGCTCCAGTTTCTGGGTTTCCAGCGTGGTCCGGTTCAGCAGCTCCTGGAGAGGAGCCGTCACTCTGAGAACAGCTGGACTCACACTGGACAAGGAGGGACAGCGTCCTCGCGTCTCAGAGGTCTCACCTGCTGGAGAAGCTCCTCAGCAGCATTCAGTTTCTCCCGATGAAGCTCCAGACTGTTGTCCAAGTCCCGAATCTTCTCCCCCTGCACCTCCACCTGGTCTGTAAGAACACTCACCTGGAAAGCACGAACACAGTCATCATCAGGCTCATCGCGTTTACACCAAACTGAAGGTAAAAGCCAGCAGCTGTTTCTCATCACTCAAATCTCAGACAGTTTGGACCGCCTGGGGTTTTACAATAAAAAGACTAGGGATGCACGGTATTGGAATTTTCCCACAAGTAGGACGCCTCATTCCCGCGAGTAGGACCCCTCATTCCCGTGAGTAGGGCGCCTCATTCCCGCGAGTAGGGCGCCTCAAATCCCGCGAGTAGGACGCCTCATTCACGCGAGTAGGACGCCTCATTCCTGTGAGTAGGACGCCTCATTCACGCGAGTAGGACGCCTCATTCCCGCGAGTAGGACCCCTCATTCCCGTGAGTAGGGCGCCTCATTCCCGCGAGTAGGGCGCCTCAAATCCCGCGAGTAGGACGCCTCATTCACGCGAGTAGGACGCCTCATTCCTGTGAGTAGGACGCCTCATTCACGCGAGTAGGACGCCTATTTCACATGAGTAGGACGCCTCATTCACATGAGTAGGACGCCTATTTCAAATGAGTAAGACGCCTCATTCCCGCGAGTAGGACCCCTCATTCCCGTGAGTAGGGCGCCTCATTTACATGAGTAGGACGCCTCATTTACATGAGTAGGGCGCCTCATTCCCGCGTGTAGGACGCCTCATTCACGCGAGTAGGACGCCTCATTCCTGTGAGTAGGACGCCTCATTCACGCGAGTAGGACGCCTCATTCCCGTGAGTAGGACGCCTCATTTACATGAGTAGGACGCCTCATTTACATGAGTAGGACGCCTCATTCATATGAGTAGGACCCCTCATTCCCGTGAGTAGGGCGCCTCATTTACATGAGTAGGACGCCTCATTTACATGAGTAGGGCGCCTCATTCCCGCGTGTAGGACGCCTCATTCACGCGAGTAGGACGCCTCATTCCTGTGAGTAGGACGCCTCATTCACGCGAGTAGGACGCCTCATTCCCGTGAGTAGGACGCCTCATTTACATGAGTAGGACGCCTCATTTACATGAGTAGGACGCCTCATTCATATGAGTAGGACGCCTCATTCACGCGAGTAGGACGCCTATTTCACATGAGTAGGACGCCTCATTCACATGAGTAGGACGCCTCATTCACATGAGTAGGACGCCTATTTCACATGAGTAAGACGCCTCATTCCCGTGAGTAGGACGCCTCATTCACGCGAGTAGGACGCCTCATTCACGCGAGTAGGACGCCTCATTCACGCGAGTAGGACGCCTATTTCACATGAGTAAGACGCCTCATTCCCGTGAGAAGAATGCCTCATTCCCGCGTGTAGGACGCCTCATTCACATGAGTAGGACGCCTCATTCCCGCAAGTAGGACGCCTCATTCCCGTGAGTAGGACGCCTCATTCACGCGAGTAGGACGCCTCATTCATGCGAGTAGGACGCCTCATTCACATGAGTAGGACGCCTCATTCCCGCAAGTAGGACGCCTCATTCACATGAGTAGGACGCCTCATTCACGCGAGTAGGACGCCTCATTCACATGAGTAGGACGCCTCATTCCCGCAAGTAGGACGCCTCATTCACATGAGTAGGACGCCTCATTCACGCGAGTAGGACGCTTCATTCCCGCAAGTAAGACGCCTCATTCACGCGAGTAGGACGCCTCATTCACGCAAGTAGGACGCCTCATTCACGCGAGTAGGACGCCTCATTCACGCGAGTAGGACGCCTCATTCACGCGAGTAGGACGCCTCATTCCCGCGAGTAGGACGCCTCATTCACGCGAGTAGGACGCCTCATTCCCGCGAGTAGGGCGCCTCATTCCCGCGAGTAGGACGCCTCATTCACGCGAGTAGGACGCCTCATTCACATGAGTAGGACGCCTCATTCCTGCGAGTAGGACGCCTCATTCACGCAAGTAGGACGCGTCCTACTCGCGTGAATGAGGCGTCCTACTCATGTGAATGAGGCGTCCTACTTGCGGGAATGAGGCGTCCTACTCATGTGAATGAGGCGTCCTCATTCACGCAAGTAGGACGCCTCATTCCCGCGAGTAGGACGCCTCATTCCCGCGCGTAGGAAGCTTCATTCCCGCGAGTAGGACGCCTCATTCCCGCGCGTAGGAAGCTTCATTCCCGCGAGTAGGACGCCTCATTCCCGCGAGTAGGACGCCTCATTCCCGCGAGCAGGACGCCTCATTCCCGCGTGTAGGACGCCTAATTTTCGCAAGTAGGACGCCTCATTCACATGAGTAGGACGCCTCATTCACGCGAGTAGGACGCCTCATTCACGCGAGTAGGACGCCTCACTCACATGAGTAGGACGCCTCATTCACATGAGTAGGACGCCTCATTCACATGAGTAGGACCCCTCATTCCCGCGAGTAGGAGGCCTCATTCCCGCGTGTAGGATACCTCATTCCTGCGAGTAGGACGCCTCATTCCCATGAGTAGGACGCCTCATTCACGCGAGTAGGACGCCTCATTCCCGCAAGTAGGACGCCTAATTCACGCGAGTAGGACGCCTCATTCACGCGAGTAGGACGCCTCACTCACATGAGTAGGACGCCTCATTCACATGAGTAGGACCCCTCATTCACGCGAGTAGGACGCCTCACTCACATGAGTAGGACGCCTCATTCACATGAGTAGGACCCCTCATTCCCGCGAGTAGGACGCCTCATTCACATGAGTAGGACCCCTCATTCACGCGAGTAGGACGCCTCACTCACATGAGTAGGACGCCTCATTCACATGAGTAGGAGGCCTCATTCCCACGAGTAGGACGCCTCATTCCCGCGTGTAGGATGCCTCATTCCTGCGAGTAGGACGCCTCATTCCCACGAGTAGGACGCCTCATTCCCGCGAGTAGGACGCCTCATTCCTGCGAGTAGGACGCCTCATTCCCGCGAGCAGGACGCCTCATTCACATGAGTAGGACCCCTCATTCCCGCGAGTAGGACGCCTCATTCCCACGAGTAGGACGCCTCATTCCCGCGTGTAGGATGCCTCATTCCCGCGAGTAGGACGCCTCATTCCCGCGTGTAGGATGCCTCATTCCCGCGAGTAGGACGCCTCATTCCCGCGTGTAGGATGCCTAATTTCCGCGAGTAGGACCCCTCATTCCCGCGTGTAGGACGCCTCATTCCTTTACTTCGCGTCCAGTGTGAACACAGTATAAAAGGTCAACTATCCATCACATCCTGAGATGATGATGATGGTATCAGGGATAGTACCAGTACTAGCAAGATCAACTGGAGTGTTAAGGGTTAAATTTATCAGTGAAAGCACCCAACAATTCTTGTTTAATCATAACAAAAGCAACATTTTTGGACAGAAATATTAAGCTCTGGTTCTGGAGGGCTGCTTTCCTGCAGGTTTTAGAGGTTTCCTGCTCCAACACACATGATTTAATCAAATGGATCAACAGCTTGTAAAGGTCTTCACCGTGACCCGTAAATTACAGTCAGGTGCAGAAAACATGTAAAACCTGCTGGACAGTGGCTGGTCAAAGTTCACATCCCTGGCTTTGTAAAACTTCCCCACACAACAACTGCAGAGTAAAACTAAGAGCTTTTCCAAGCTCTGCAGGAACATTCCTTGGGACAGATGTTCTGCTCTTTATGTAAGGGGCTTAAATCTGCAGAGGAAAAACAAGAACAAGGACTTGAATGTAGAACCAAAGCAGATCTGGCAACATCCCAGCAGAGCCAGCAGCACACGGGCAGAACAGCTGACACAACCACAGCTGAGGAGCAACAAAGGCCATAAACTTCTACCACACATACTGGGACTAATGGATCAGATCAACTGCTGAGAAGAAGAAATGCTTGTGATTTTATCTCTAAGCACTTTCATTTGAGCTGGTCTGAGATCTGCCAGTACGCTTGTTGCAACCCTACCCCCCTAAGGTCAGCAGAAGCCTTCGTTTTTCGTACGACCCGACTGTTTTTTTTCTTGTTTGGCAGCTAGCGACCATGTCGACTTATCTCTGCTATACTCAGACAACAAACACGCTTCATGTTCTCGCTGTGAAGGAGAGTTTTGTTGCCAAACCTGCAGAATGAGACACTCTTTGTCGCTCTCCAGACGTGACAGGCGTTCTTGGTAGACCGCATCCGTGTTCTGGATGTTATTCTGAGGGAGAGAAACATGTGACACATCACCTGAAGAAGAAGCTGTATCTGCTGCCATAAAACCAGGACTTCAACTCGTCCTTCTTCTGACATCAAACCTCATGGAGAATCTTTAACATGAAAATCATCAGAAGTCAGGATGAAAACATGAAATGTCCTCATGTTAAAGCACAGAGGGAACGTTTCCATGTTCTACTGGTTTACCTGCAGTTTAGCTCTGCTAACATCTACAAGAATGCACACATAAATACATCATTACAAAGAAAGAGACGATGAAAGAAAGAAAGGGGTAGAATGGATAGTTTGTCACATTTTAGTCATGTCTGTATCTGATTGACGAAAATCAAAAAAGGTTTTAGTCTAGTTTTAGTCAGTCAGGCTATACCAAAAAAGAAAGGAAAAAAGGTTGAATTTAGGTCAAACTTGATGAACAAATAAAATTTTAGGATTGGAAATTGGAATCAAGGTTACAGGTTCTATCAAGTGAAAGTCATAAAACAATGAACCTCATTACTTTATATTAATAATAAAGCCTACAAGTCATTGTGTTTTGTTTGTGATGGGTTATCGGCTGTTGGTGTGTCCATCATCATTTCATGGCTGATGCTGCCTCACCTGTGTGTCTGACTGCAGGTGTGTTGTGCAAATGTGCACCAGAGTCCTGCAACCGTTCAGACATCCACACCGTGTAACGGATAGAAATGATAGAAATATCACACTTCAGCTGTCCCAATCAGGGATTCCAAGTCCAAATCATTCGATTTTGAGGATCGGCCGATACCGAGTCCTGATCTGATATTTCTATAATAGAATAAAAATTGAAGAGAAACATGCTAGCCTGATCTGATTCTGAATCCTATTTAATAGAGATGAACAATATAATCAGCCCCCTATCGGGATCAGCCTATAGCGGCCTTAGAACTGAGTATTGGACATCAGTAAGGTTAAACCAGCACTGGTGCACGTGCTGGACCAGTAAGGTTAAACCAGCACTGGTGCACGTGCTGGACCAGTAAGGTTAAACCAGCACTGGTGCACGTGCTGTTCCAGTAAGGCTAAACCAGCACTGGTGCACGTGCTGGACCAGTAAGGTTAAACCAGCACTGGTGCACGTGCTGGACCAGTAAGGTTAAACCAGCACTGGTGCACGTGCTGGACCAGTAACGTTAAACCAGCACTGGTGCACGTGCTGGACCAGTAAGGTTAAACCAGCACTGGTGTGTCACGTTTAACCCCGTCCTGCCCGCTGATGCTGCATCATGCAGCTCTGAGCTGCTGCAGGACTCCAGCGGCTCATATGAGGCAGAATCAAACACACTGCTGGTCCAGCCCAAGAGAGGGGCAACGTGGGCCATGGCCGCCCGCTGCTGCGTGCCACTGTAAAGGAAACATTTATCCGATACCTGATCGGGATGTAACAGCAGATTCTGATAGTCTGAAACCACACGATCAGGCCCAATTTCCAATCATGTGATCGGATCATCCCTAGATATTTATGCAGTTCAGGCGTCACGGTGAGAATAAGTTTGTTTTTCTTATGTTTGTGGACACGACGTGTTTAAACATCAGGATCTCCTGCATTTGCACTGCTGCTGATGTGAAGCAGGAACGGAGAACAAAGTTACAACAGGATGATGACGTTCCCGCAGGAATCTCTGAATCACATCAATAAAGCTCCTACGTGGCAAAATCACAGAGACTGCAGTGAATTTATACATTTAGGAACTGAACGTGCGGGTCGGGTGTGACGGGGAGAGTTCGTGGGTCTCAGTTCGGGTTCGGGCGGATGCGGGTCATAAAACCTGCAGAACTCTGATGCACGCGGCTGCACGCCAGGTGGTGGTCGACATGACTAAACAAGAGGATGCAGCTACTTTTCAGCTTTTGACAGACAGATTAATGCAGAATCAGCAGAAACTTCCTGCATCATGAACGTCTGACAGACCAGACACCAACATTTTCCTCCAGAATCGTCTCCTAAACCAACATTCACACACGTCTCGTCATGTTTTAGTCATCATAGAGACGTGTTTAGCTCGTCATCGTCCCGTTATCGTCATGAAAAAAAGGGGCGTCAATGAAATGATTTCATCATCGTTAACGAAAACACTGGATGAAGGGATGGATGGACAAACGGAGTGAAAGAGTTGATAACAGATAAATGGATGGGAAATATGATGGGCCGCTGAAAGAACGGATGAATGGATAGAGGGATAGATGAACACATGATCTGTTGGACAAAACGGTGGGTGAAAGAATGGATGGAGGGTTGGACAGATTGACGGAAGGACGGATGCAGTCTAGAAGAGCTCTGGTTTACCACTCGCCCCTGCAGCCACTCGGCCAGCCCCTCAGCAGTTGAATCAGGGATCTGACAGCGCAGGTTGTCCCTCTCCTCGTTGTCCATGAGCTCCAGCGCCGCCCGCAGGTCCTCCAGCAGATGCAGCACCCGAAGGCCCCCCAGGAAAGGCGACGTGGGCGACTGGCAGTCAAACAAGCCGTTGGAGTAGTCGATAGCCTTGGAGCCTGGAGAGGTGGATGCAGAGATAGTTCCTCACCATCCTCCTGAGACGCTGGACACCAGCTCACTGAGACGGTAGATACCCCCATCAATCCACGTTTAACACCACCTAACACCTGCTTTCATCACACCTGCAGACATCTGCAACTCTGCCACCATGGATCCACGGAGCCCATACGTTCAACGAGTCTAGTTTTTCAGGTTTGTTGTTGTTTACATTCATGAATAAATGAATGAACGAACCAACAAATGATGTTTACATGGCCACAAACCATGTAGGTTTTGTGAAGATGAAGATGTGAAGGCTCAGGTGTGATTTTGGCCCAACGTATTCCACTGGTTTCTCCATACAGGAGGCGTCCGGAGGCTGGAATCACCAACAAAGTGAAAGAACCTACAGTGGGGGAAATAAGTATTTGTCCCCTTGCTGATTTTCCAGGATGCCCGCTTACAAAGAATGCAGCATCTATCATTTTAATCAGATGTACTTTCTAACAGCGGGACACAGAATCCCAGAGAAAATTCCTGAAAATCACATTATATGAATTTATAAACACTGATAACCATCTGATGAGGAAAAACGAGTATGTGACCCCCTACCAGACAGCTTTTTAATGTTTTGTAGAAAAGCCGTTATTGGCCAGCAGCACAGATGCTTTTGAAGTTTGTGTCAGGTTTGTGAACATCTCAGCAGCAGCAGGGATGCTGGCCCCTCCCCCTGCAGACAGCCTCCAAATCATTCAGGTTACTCTAACCTTACGCTCCCTCCAAAGACTTTCTGCTGGATTCAGAGCTGGAGACTGGTGAGCCACTGCAGAACCTCCGTGTGCTTCTTCTTCAGCTGCTGTTGCTGCTTGCCGGTGCTTCGGGTCGCTGTCCTGCTCAAACACCATCCTTGACCCATCTTCAGCTCTCTCACTGACGGGAGGAGGTGTTGGTCCAGAAATCCACGGCGCATGGCCCCGTCCATCCTCCCCTCAATGCGATGGAGGTGTCCTGCCCCCCTGGCTGAAAAGCACCCCCAAAGCATGATGTTGCCACCGCCATGTTTGACAGTGGGGATGGTGTGTTGCCCTCCAAACATGACGAGTTGAGCCCAAAAATGTCAGTTGTGGTCTCATGTGACCACATCAGCTCTTTCCAGGTGGTCAGTGGTGAACTTCAAACGGGCCTGGACATGTCTCTTCTTGAGCAGGGGACCCAGCTGCCTTCAGCTGATTCATCACTTGTGGTTCTGGGAGGATTCCTCACTGCTGGCATGGTCAGGGACACCCCACGAGGCCACATCTTGCCTGGACGCCCAGACTGAGGGAGGTTGGCGGTGGTGGTGTTTCCATCTCCTGATAACTGCAACAACAGCTGGTCTTTTCCCTCCTAGTTGCTCTCCAGGTCTCTCGTAGCCCGTCCCAGCCTGGCGCAGGGCAGTCCTGTCCCTGATGTCTGCAGGAAGCGCGTTGGATGCCGGTTGTCTGGGTGTGGACAGGTGTCTTTTACACAGGTAACAAGGTGAATCAGGTGTATTTGATGTAGATAATTAGGTGGCATTGGGGTGGGGGTGGGGGGTGTTCTATAAGAAAGATTAACTTGCTTGTAGGAGCTGTCTGGTAGGGGGTCACATACTCGTTTTTCCTCATCAGATGGTTATCAGTGTTTATAAATTCATATAATGTGATTTTCAGGAATTTTCTTTGGGATTCTGTGTCCCGCTGTTAGAAAGTACATCTGATTACATTTATAGATGCTGCATTCTTTGTAAGTGGGCAAACCTGTAAAATTCTCATTTCCCCCACTGTAAGTATTAATACATTTCAGTATTTTCTCAGAAAAATACTTTTTCCCCTGCTGTATATCCTCACAGCAGCTAAATAAGGATAGCTTTCCTCTAAATACTATCAGGATGTCTGAATGTCTGACTGAGGCCATTTTCCTCCTCCAGCAGCACAATCAGCAGTTTTATTTACTCATTGCTCTATTCTCTCCACCCCTGCACGTAAACACTCGCCCTCACCCTGTTTATAGTAGAACAAAACAAAACAAATGAGTAAAAATCAGATGATGTTTCGTGGCGAGCTTCAGCCATTCGTCTTAAATGTCGGCCGTAATGAAGACGTCCCCGGTAACGAGGAAATAAAGATTCAGATAATGGTGGCTTCTCTACAGTAGCGGGAGCGGGGGCCTGATGATGGGCTGTGGTTTCTGTGGAAACACGGAGGGTGGAGTGGGTGTCATGTGATCGCCCACCTCGCTCCCATTGGAAAGGTCAGCGCTATAATTACACACATCAGCGGAAAAGTGGGGACTTGAAAAGCTGAAGTCTGGTCTGCTCGTAGCAGAGCCTGAATAATCATCAGTTTCCGTCCCTGCAGGGACAATGGAAACTTTCTCTGACTCACGCTCTGCAGCCAGGAAGGGTAGGGGTCCACAAGCTCATCTTATACTGTACACGCCTGCTCAGGGGGCGGTACAGCAGGTAGGGGAGGTAGACGGCGTAGCTGAGGCTTTCCGAGTTCCAGATGTGACTTACTCTCTTATATAAGAGCCACGGCCAGTTCTCCCAGTCCGAGTGTGCAGTGGTTACCTGCTATGATCCCGTCCATTTGCTCCAAGGCTGCTGCCAACATCTCGCTGGCGTCAGACATCATCTTCTGCTCAATGACTCTGGAAGGAGGAGAGACCAGCAGTTTCACTAGAAGACACCAGTGAGACCAAAGATCAAAGAAATACGGGTGCATGATATTGGAATTTTGGCCGATATACCGATATGTAGATATTTTAAAACTCAGGTGGCCAATAACCGATATAGATACCGATATTATAGCTGAAAAAAAATAACCAGTCATTGCAAATATCAGTTTTGTTATCCGTTTCTGACACTTTAAAAAATAGGGGTGGGAAAAAATAACGATAGACTGAAATATCACAATATTTTTCATATGCTGATTGATTTAAAAATCAATCGATTTTACCAACGAAACCTCACGATATTTCATCGCTCTGTTACAAAATCTCGTGAGAATTCATGAAATATTGTGAGATTTTGTAACAGAACGATGAAATCTCGTGAGATTTTGTAAGTTAAATAGATCAATACCCTGATTTGATATCGGCATATGAAAATATTGAGATATTTCAGCATATCGATATTTTTCCGAACTATTTTTCAGAGTGTCGGAATTGGATAACAAAACTGCTATTTTGCAATAACAGTTTCTTTTTTCAGCTTTAATATCGGTATCGATTTCAGTTATCGGCCACGCGAGCTTTAAAATATCGGATCTAATCGGGAACCAAAAAACCTGAATCAGGACATCCTAACAGATACCAGTATCAGGTACTGTGCTCTGATACCACCGACTCCGACACCAACGTGGGAAAACAGGCTGGTTACTGCAAACAGATTAACCTGCAGAATTAATGTGTTAATCTTTTTAACGCATTAACGTAATCACTGACAGAAGCTTCTTTTGGGCTTGAAGGTGCTTTGCCACATTAGTGAACCAAATCCACCAAAACTGCTTTATCCTCCTCATTTATGACGTTTCAACGATTTATACAGTGACGCTTCAATGGAGCGTTTAAGATTTCCACTTTGGAAGGTGGTTTCATTTTTTTGCGTTTTTGAACCCCAAAACGTCGGCACCGTCTAGATCAGTGATCCTTAACCATGGGGCCTCCCAAGCTCAGGCCTCCAGTGCCACCTAGAGGGCCGTGAAAAAACGTTCCTTTTCCACATGTGGGCCGTGAGGACCGTATATTTTTACTGTTATTTATGACTGGATGAGTTGCAGTGTAGCCTCCCCTTACCTGGTGGCGCTAATCTGTCAGAGTTCAACAAACAAGCAGAAGAAGACACTCAGCTAGCCGCTGGCCTGTAGATAACGTTGTAAAGAAGAATTAAAACTAAATAATGAAGATAAAAATGGTCCCAAATTGCCCCGAAAGAGGCAAAAACCCACTCCAGTTTATTAAATACGGATTAGTGAGTGGAGATAACAAAGCAGAGCTGGAAGATGGATGCAGCACCAGCTAATGCTAATGCTAATGCTAATGCTAACGCTAACAGAAGCCCTGAAGCATCTGCAGCTTCATCTAGAAACAAACATCTAACACTCGTTGGAAAGAAATACTTTTTAAGGAAAAAAGAGAAAATCAGCTGTTGATGCAGAAAATGTCTGTTATGTTTGGAAGTTCTTTAAAAAATTCTAAGAAAAGTTTAAATAAATAAATTGTTCAATGAAATTTTGTGCTTTAATTTTCTGTCTAAACAAATAAAATCCAGGTTTTTACAGATTATTTAACCTGAGCCTTTTTATTTCCAATGTGATCTATTACTGCAGCATTTTATCTCTTTTTAAATCAGTTTCCATCAGTTTTTCTGTTGTTCCTCTTTTTGTAGTAAAATGTTGTAGATTTTGTGTTTATAGCCTAATTCTGATTTGTTCTTGTAGGAGTCTGATTTTATTCCATGAATTATACGTGTGATATAAATGTGTTTGTGACCATCTCAGAATATATTTTATATGATGTTATTCATGTTTATCAGCCACATTTTACAGGTTCAGTCTGTTAAAGCAGCTGGATTTGCTTTAGTTATTAAAGAAAGAAACCAGAAATGATCATTACACTGATACAGAGTTAAATATGAACCTGGACCAGTTTGGACTGAAACTGGACCCATCATGAAAAAGGCTGAGAACCTCTGGTCTAGATGAAAGGCACATCTGGAAAAATGTTTTACGTTTTCCACCCTGAAACGTCATCGTGTAAACGGGGCCTCAAAAGACCAAACTTGTGTCGCTAACCTGCCTCCATAACGCTGCAATGCTGAAAAAGTGAAAATATCTAAATGAGTGTCAGAAAACCTCAAAGCGGCGTCTGATGCAGTGAAAGTGGGAGGAGCTTGAAACTCAGACCCAAGCAGCAACATAAGTCCTGGTCCTGCAGTAGTAGATGCACGTCAGTGAGGACAGACGGGACCTGCTTGCACTGGCAGCATCGGTGGACATGTCAGCTCTCAAATCAACCGTGATCAGAAAAGGAAAACAGTACCGTAACCTGATCAAAGGAAGCTGTAAACTAATCCATGTGATGCAAATCAGGAGAGAAGTTTCTTCCCACAACCAGGAAGACAGATGAGGAGAAAGAAGATAGAAATTTTGTTAAGATTGCAGAACGCCATGAACATAATGATTTTAAAGAGGAACATGAATCAGAGCATTATCTGTAATTGTGTTAGTGCACCGGACAAGCGCCGATTCTTCTGTTCAGCCCGACTGCTGCATCTAATTAACTCTGCAGTCTGGACAGAAAACAAAGCCGTCCCCTGGCCTTATTACCCAGAAGGCCTGGTTTCCGGCACCCGGGCGGTCACGGGTGCTCCTGGACAGCCTCCTGTAAGGAATAATGGCGCTAGTCTCCCAGGGGTCCCGGGCCTTGTAGTGTGGTATGCTCGGCATTTCAAACTCCCATTACAAATTAGGACAGTATCCTCATGACCACCAAACACAAACACTTATCACATGTCTGCCCGGCTCTCGGCCCGGACACTTATCACTTCAACTAAATCTGATTTGAAGTGGAGGAGGAATACTGAATGAGTGCTGAAGCCTCGAAAACAGAGGCTCTCCTTGTTCCGTGGTGGGGAGGGGAAAAGGGGAGGGTCGCTTCCTCCCTCTGAGAGGTCACCCCGTTACACCCAGTGGGGGGGAAACAGGCATTAAGAGAGTAATTAAACCGTATAGTTAACGGGGATGCCCACTAGGGCTGTCACGGTTGCTCCAAAATGACTATTTGCTCTAAAATTAACACATAATTCGAATAAACTCAAATATCCATTTAAGCGATGTGCCACCAGGAGGACAAACGAATACGAGACGTAACTACATGTGGTTATGTAGGGGGAGTGGGTGGCCTAGTGGTAACGTCGTGGGCTCCCCTAACGACATAGGTGAACCACTGTGGACCCCTGAGCAAGGTCCTTAACCCCCCACCAACTGCTCCCCGGGCGCTTTAAGTGGCAGCCCCCTGCTCTCTGATACTCACAGTACAGAGATGGAGAAATGCAGAAACCTGATTTCCCCTCAGGGATCTAAACAGCATCAAAAAAATAAGTTAATTAAATTAACTCAAATTGTGTGAATCAGTCGCAGAGTTCAAAAGTTCACAGCTTGCGATGTTTGTCCTCATACTGTACGATCCGACGCTCGGATGTGATCCGACTGCTCACACTGTACGTCCTCAAAGACACGTAGGGGTCTGGAACAATCCCGACATGCAACACAATGAATACAGCTGGTAGTAGAAGAAGAAGACGGAGAAGACGACGACGATGACGACAATAACAACAACAGCAGCAACATTATGCCATCACCAAACAAAAAAAAACGTGCTGCCTTGGCGATTTGCGCTCTTCTTTGTGAAGAACTCACCAAAACGAAAAGGCAACGACATCACGTGTGGACGAGGAATCGTCTGAGCAGACGTGGGCTGGACGGTCTGTCGGTTCTACAACCAGAACTCCGTCCCAGTGACATGCCGGGTCTCCGTGCTGCCTCTGGTTTACTGCAGTTTCTATTTCCTGAAATGTGAAATGAGAAAATCTCCGGGGAAAGAGTTCTCGGTCTGGTCGTCACTCATGAGCTGCTCGTCTTAGCTGTGCTAAGGAAGCGTGCATCGTGAATGCGCGGCCCCGAAAAGTGAGGAAAACACCCTGATAACTAACAGAAAGCTGAATCTGGACTCACGGGACAATAGGGGATTATCACGCTTCCTTGTTCCGGTTTCCGGAAGTTGAAACATTTGGCACTTCCTCTTCCGGGCCATGTTAACGACAGCCGTTCCTGCTCTGTTATACTGTTTAAATCGGATAAACTCCAAACATACTTAAGTTTTCATTCCAGACTGAAGTCATACTGGATCAAAAGCTGGATCAAAGCGATCGATTCGCCGCGGTGAAGGGCCGAACTTTATAATAAAACACACGTTTGTTTGTAGCCGGTGGGGCACAACACCGGCACTTCACAGCATGCTAGCATTAGCCAGCTAGCGTTTACTGACGTGCTTAACATTGTGCGTCTTAAAACACACAAACATCTGAAAATCGGGTCTGTACCCCCCCCGTTTCCAGTGGAACAACTGGGGACTGCCAAGAAAGGAGACACTTTCAGATGCTTGTGTGTTTTCAGCCGCACAAAGTTAGGCACGTCATCAAGCTGGCTAATGCTAACCTGCTAACACGACTGTATAGCCTGCCGGCCACAAACAAACGTGTGTCGTTTTATTATAAAGTTCGGTCCTTCACCGCGGCGAATCGGTCGTTTTAATCCACTTCTTCCTCATCATCACTTCAGTCTGGAATGAAAACTTGGCTTTGGCGTTTATCCGATTTACAAAGTTTAACAAAGTAGTAGCTGGCGGACTATTGTTAGCAGGTTAGCATTAGCCAGCTCGATAACGTGCCTAACTTTGTGCGGCTGAAAACACACAAGCATCTGAAAGCGTCTCTCCTTTCTTGGCAGTCCCCAGTTGTTCCACTGGAAACGGGGGGGGATAACAGACCCGATTTTCAGATGTTTGTGTGTTTCAAGACGCACAATGTTAACACGTCAGTAAGCGCTAGCTGGCTAATGCTAGCATGCTGTGAAGTGCCGGTGTTGTGCCCCACCGGCGACAAACAAACGTGTGTTTTATTATAAAGTTCGGCCCTTCACCGCGGGAAATCGATCGCTTTGATCCAGCTTTTGATCCAGTATCACTTCAGTCTAGAATGAAAACTTAAATATGTTTAGAGTTTATCCGATTTAAACAGTATAACAGAGCAGGAACGGCTGTCGTTAACATGGCCCGGAAGAGGAAGTGTCCAAATCCGGGAACTTCCGGTAAGCGTGATAATCCTCTATAGTACTCGTTTGTTCAATCAACTTTAAGTATTGGTGAAAATCAAGGAGTTTTCCTGCAAATAATGTCTGATAGAGGCTGTCCACCGTGATACTGGACATTCACCAAAAAAAGCAACTCAACGTGATATCTTCCTAAGGACTCACAGTGACGCAGAAACTTTACCAGTGAGTAAATGCACATATAAATTCCTAGAAATAAGATTCAGGTTGGAAAAGAAAGAAACTTATCCTTTAATGTAAACTGTATTATTCATCTCCGGAAACTGGCTTTAATAACAAGCCACACTATGGAGTAACACGCACATCTTATGATTACTTATCAAAGTTTAACAACTAAACTCTTTCAAGGTACGTCACTTTTCTATTTTGTCATATACAGGTACTACCCAAAAAATAGAATATCCAGAAAAAGTTTGTTTTAGGGCTGTCAAAAAGTTAATCCTGATTAATCACATTGCTTTTTTCTCTTCTAGAACACATTTAGGGTTAAAGGTGTCTCCCCAGGAATTCTGCATTTATCTTTAGTAGACTAAACTACTGAAACCCTGTCCTTACATGTCTCCCTATAGTCCTTCAGACAGCTGCAGTTTAGTCCAGAATGTTGCTGATACGTCCTCACACGCTGACTTCACAACTGTCCTAATGTGAAGCTGAAATTCAGCTCTGAGTCCTGGACTACTCCCAGATGTGTAGCTTGGTTTTAGCCTTTAAGATGTAAAACAATAGTTAATGTATCTTCTGCATATAGCCGTAGTAATTCGTGTTTGACAATAGGATTAATTTAGGATTAATTTTTTGACAGCCCTAGTTTGTTTATGTCTGCAATTCAACTTAAAAAGGTGCAATTTATATTTTGTATAGACAAATAATATGTGAATCAATATATTTCAAGCTTTTGTTTGTTTGAATGTTGCTGATTAGAAGTTGCAGCTTAAGAAAACCTCAAATTCAAAAACTAAAAAAATGAGAATATTGTGAAAAGCTCCAGTATTGTAGGTTCAGAGTGTCACATTCTAATCAGGTCAGTAATCCAAACACCTCCATAAGTACCCTGAGCCTTTAAAAAGTCTCTGTGTTGGTTTAGAAGAATTCACAATCATGGGGAAGATGCTGATCTGACAGTTGTGCAGAAAACCATCATTGACTCCCTGCACAAGGTGGAAAGACACAAAAAGTGATAGAAAAGAAGCTGGATGTTCTCAGAGTGTCTCAAAGCACATTAATGGACAGTTAAGTGGAAGGAAGAAGTGTGGAAGAAAACGGTGTAGAAGCCGGAGGGCTGACAGCAGCCTGGAGAAGATGGTCAGGAAAGGACCTTTCAGACGTGTGGAGGACTTCTTAAAGAATGGACCTGTGAGCTTCATCAAGTCCAGCATCAATGCAGCCGTCTACCAGGACATTTTGGAGACCTTCATGCTTGCTTCAGTGGACCAGCTGTATGAGGATGCAGACTTCATCTTCCAGCAGGACTTGGCACCTGCCCACACTGCCAAAACTACAAAATCCTGCTTCAACAACCATGGATCACCATGCTGGATTGGCCCGCAAACCCACCTGACCTGAACCCCATTGAAAACATGTGAGGCATCGTCAGAGAAAGCTGAACGGGAAGAGAGCAAACAATAAAGAAGATGGAGGCTGTGATGGAGGCATGTTGGTCTCCATAACAGCTGAGATACGCCACAAGCTGCTAGCATCCATGCCACGGCGGGTTAAAGCTGCTAGCATCCATGCCACGGCGGGTTAAAGCTGCTAGCATCCATGCCACGCCGGGTTATAGCTGCTAGCATCCATGCCACGCCGGGTTATAGCTGCTAGCATCCATGCCACGCCGGGTTAAAGCTGCTAGCATCCATGCCACGCCGGGTTAAAGCTGGTAGCATCCATGCCACGCCGGGTTAAAGCTGGTAGCATCCATGCCACGCCGGGTTAAAGCTGGTAGCAGGCCCGGCAAGATGGCGGCGATGGCGGTAACACACTAAAGCGTCTCCTATCTAGAATCTGATTCCAACCTTGAAATATACTTAAAAAAAACGAACTTAATTTAAAACAATTCAGCAAAATACCAACTTAAGACTTGACATACTTTGAAACAGTCATTTGGCTGTGCTGAGAAAGAAAGATACTCGAAAGAAAACTGCTCGGTGAGTTAAGCTAGCAGATGCCTCAAGTAAAACCCACGCGAGAGAAAAATGAGCCAACAACTTAAAAAACCCAAGCTAAAGAGAAAAGATACGTCTTCAAAGGAACAAAAACCAGGTTGCACATCATTTGGTGATCACAACTACCAGGGACATGCACGTGAGGAAGAAGTGGAGCTTACCCCCCTGTCTGACACCCCACTCAACAGCCCAGCACCCAAAAAACTCAACAGCGGCCAAACGGATTCTCCATGTACGAGCTACAGATGACCATCTTGAAGACGGTAAACGATCGAGCTGATGAGCTGGCACTCTTGATAAGCAGCAATGCAGCAGACATCAAGGAACTAAAAGTTTCCCTCGAGTTTGCGCACGAAGAAATCAATGACATAAAATCAGAAAATGCTGCGCTGAAGAAGCAATGTGAAAAGCATCAGATGGAAATAAACTCGCTGAAAGAACGTGTTACGGATGCTGAACGTTACAAGCGGAGATGGTGCCTTCGACTCTATGGCTTACCCGAACAAGATAACGAGAATGTTAAAGAACGGGTGGCAGAGATCTGCCAGAAGATTTCACCGGAGATGAGATCCAAAGCGGCTGAGGGGATCGACGTTGCACACAGGCTGGGGAAGCGAGCAGACAAGACCCGCAGTGTCATCATCCTCTTCACCCTTCGCTCCATGAGAGATGAGATCTGGAAAGCTGCGAAAAACAACGTTTATCTACGCGAGAAAAAGCTGCGCTTTGGAGAGGACCTAACGAAAGAAGACAAGGAGAAGAGAGCTGCGCTGTGGCCAATTATCGAAAGAGCACGGAAGAACGGGAGCAAAGCTTATTTTGTGGGAGTTAAAGGGTACGTAGATGGTAAGGAACTTCGCCATGTGTCAGAAAACTGAATTAAAACCCAAACAGCCCTTTATGAACAGGCATCTGTGGATTAACCCCATATACTGTCACTACAAGTTAATCTGGGGGGTAAAAGCAATGCAATGAAGCCACCTTGACTTAATATAAGTTTTCAGTCTGTTTGTTCTGAACTGATGTCCTAATTGCGAGTTCAAACCACGTTCAATTAACTGTTCATGATTACTTTGAATGTTATCTTCATACTTTGTTTACATGAAGTATATGTGATGAGCAGGATTTTTATTTTTTAAATTGTCTATACTATGACAAAGATTTTATTTTGCTATTTTCAAATGTTACATTCCTACATTAACTTCAATACAGGAGTCATTTTATATGGTTGACGTTTTCTAGGTAATATTGTGATAGTTGTTTATACAAAGTTTATTTCTGGATTTAACTTTGTTATCTGTTAACACAAGGGGTCTGCGAAATATTGTCAAGAGAAAAGCGTTTTTTCTTATTCTGTAAGGAAGCAAAGGCTGATTTCATCTTTCTGCAAGAGAGTCATTCCTGTTCAGAAGATGAAACGTTCTGGAAAAATCAATGGGGCAAAGATATTTGGCTATCCCATGGATCTAATAGATCTGCAGGAGTTGCTACCTTAAAAGACAAATTCAGTGGGAAAGTTTTGGAGAAAAAAATTGACAATAAAGGACATTATATATTTTTGGTTGTAGAAATAAATGCACAACTTATTTTACTAGGGAACATCTATGGATATAATTCTGATTCAATGAACTACTACTTATTGGAGGATATTGAAGTTACTATTAAATCCCTTACTACCAAATATCCTTCAGCCAAGATTATACTGGGGGGGGGACTATAACATGATATTGTCCCAAAAACTGGATAGACACCCTCCAAAATCCAGAGATGAAGAAAACAACCTTATCAAGTTTTGCACAAGATTAGATTTGATAGACATATGGAGACATCGGAACCCAACATTGGACAACATTTATAAGGAAAAGGCTAAAGGTGCTTTCATACGTTCAAGACTAAAATGGTTGGAAGAGGGGGAGAAAAATAGCAAATATTTTTTTGGCATTGAAAAAAAGAAACAATGAAAGAAGCTTGTTATCTAAACTAAAAATAAAAGACTATAACAGAAGACTATAATGTTATATCAAAATTTGTGTCTAATTATTATACTAATCTTCATAAAATGGACATAAGTACTGATTCCTCTGAGATTTTCAACTCTCTTAAAGATGTGAAAAAAAGCAAGCGAGATTTTCAGAAAGAATTGTGACAAATCAATTTCGATTGAAGAAATAAAATGGGGAATAAATAATCTCAAAATTAACAAATCACCTGGAAATGATGGCCTTACGGCTGAATTTTATCAAGCATTTCCTGAAGAAATATCAAAATTTCTTCTGGCAGTATATGATGAAGCCATAAGTAATGAAGTTTTACCCCACTCGATGAAGCAGGGTCTTATAACATTAGTCCCTAAACCCAATAAAGACATTTTATTAATTGATAATTGGCGAGGCATCACATTATTGAACAGTGATTACAAAATTTTGGCATCTGTACTAGCCAAACGCCTAAAACACGGAATGAATGACATTATTCATGAGTCTCAGAGCGGCTTCATGCCTGGACGCCATATTTCTAATAACATTAGATTAGTTTTAGACCTGATTAATTATAGATATTTACTCTCTGGTGACCCACTTATTCTTTTTCTAGACTTTCAAAAGGCATTCGACACGATCAGCCATGAATTCATATTTGACACCTTATCCTTTTTAAACTTTGGCAATTTCTTCATCAAAGCAGTGAAAACGCTCTATAAAAATAACAATAGCTCTGTCAAACTCATGCATGGAACCTCTCAGAGATTCAATGTGGACAAAGGAGTGCGCCAAGGATGCCCAGCCTCACCTTATGTCTTCTTGCTTGTTGCCCAAATATTGAATTATTTAATACTACAAACCCCCTTTAAAGGAATTAGAATATTTGACCAAGAAATAAAAATATCACAGTTAGCAGACGATACTACTTTATTTTTGGAAAATGATGAACAAGTATCCTTGGCTTCATCTACGATATCAAAATTCTCAAAAGCGTCAGGATTAAAACTAAACATTAAAAAATGTGAAATTCTGCCCTTACAAACTGCAATCAATCTGAAATATGTAATATCCCCATCAAAAACATTATTACTTATCTTGGTATAAAGTTATCAAAAAATCCCAGAGAAATTGTTGACTTAAATATGTTGCCGATGATTCAGGCCATCAAAACAAAGTTTAATTGTTGGTCTGCCAGAGATCTATCCATATATGGTAGAGTTTTGTTAAGCAAAGCAGAAGGGATGTCAAGAGCAGCCTATGTTTTCTCATCTCTAGATATACCTAACTCCACTTGCTCCCAACTTGATAAAATTCTGTTCAAATTTATTTGGAAGAATAAACCTGATAAGATTAAAAGATCCGTTCTCTCAAACCCCTTAGCTGAAGGAGGCCTGAATGTGCTGACTTTCACTTCATTTAACCAAATTATAAAAATCAACTGGATTAAAAGATTCCTAAAATGTCCAAATAACATGTGGAATATTATCCCAAGTAACTTATATAATACTCTTGGTGGTCTTAACTTTCTATTAATATGTCCTTTTTCCACTGGAAAACTCCCTCTGAAATTAACCAACTTTCATAAACAAACTTTATTATGTTGGAATCTTATCTTCAAACATAATTTCTCCCCCCACCACTGCATTCTTTGGAACAATGCTTATATATTACACAAAAACAAAACACTCTTCCTACATAATTGGTTTATAAACAATCTTAACACAGTGAGCAGTCTTCAAAATGAAAATCAAGAATTTTATTCATATGAGGTCTTTATGGAGAAATATGATATTGATACCTCTCAAGAAGAGTTTAACATGGTGATTGAATCTATTCCTATTAATATCATTTCTTTAGCACAGAATTTACACACAGATGTTTCTCTATCTTTAACATCCAGTTCTCCGACTATTTCTGGTATTCCGTTTGTAGATGAGAAGAGATGTAACAATGCTTTTATTAGAAATATGCTTGATCCTGTCACTACTCCTATATGTAAACACCGATGGACATTTCTGGACAAAAAACTCTGGAACTTGATCTTCCTGCTACCTCATCAGTATATAATTGTAAACAAAATCAAAGAAATGTTATTCAAAATTGTGCACAGATATTACCCCTGTAAAGCTAACATCTGTACTTTTTTTCCTACTATATGTAACACCTGTACATTCTGTGGATGTAAAGGAGAAACTATTGAGCATGTTTTTGTTGATTGTTTTCATGTAACTTCTTTTTGGTTTCACCTACAAAGATATATTTCCCAAAAGATAAGAAAAGAGATTTTACTGAACAAATTTGAAATACTTCTTATTGTCACTAATCCAAATCTTTCAGCCAATGAAAAACATATAATCAATTTAATTATAATTTTAGCAAAATATTACATACATAAAATGATTTGGCAAAAAAAACTTACCCTCCTTTTATAACTTTAAAATTACAGACCTTAAAGCATACTGGAACAGCATTGAGAACTTGAAGAAGAAAAACAATAAATTAACCAAAACAATCAAATAACTTCACCTTTTTAACTTTAATATATAGCAGATCCCTATGTGTTCTATTTGTTGTATTTATTTTGCTTTTTGTTTTTCGTTTTTTATTTTACTGAATGAGATTGGATATGTGAATTTATCAACTTGATCAGTTTTTGTCATATATGTTATGTATTTTTATATGTGAAATGGATTTTTGACAAATGTTAACTCTTTCGCTGCCATTCACGTGTTTCCACGTTAATTCAAATCCGAACGTTAACTGCCAATCACGTGTTTACACGTTAATTAAGGGTTTTAATTGGGGAAGCTGTTTTAATATCTGGTGCAGCTTGTGAAAGAGTTCAAAGATGATCTGACATTTTCTGATGTAGTTTTCACCAAATCCAGCAGATGGCGGCGTCAGACAAGCTTGAAAAAACCCTCCAGGAAGGGGAGGAGGTGCCATGTGGCTTCGTGTTGTTTGTTAGCTAGCGGCTGTTAGCCCCGGTTAGCCCAAGAAGTGTGCTCGATTCTTCTGCAAGGGGGGGGGAGAACATGGCGATCGGTCGTAATCGAAACGGCTTAGGAGGTGGATAAAGAAAGAAAGTTTGTGGACAAAGTGATCAGTGACAGAAAGTGACACGATCGATCGGAGACACGTCCATAGAGGGAAATACAGCAGCGAAGTCTGCAGCATGCGGTTGTTGGGGGGGGGGGGGGGGGGGGGGGTGCGGTGCACGCAGAGCAGCTGCAGTAGAGGGGAGGAGGGGCGGAGGGAGACGTCTCTGCTCGCTGTTTCTGCCAAATATTCTGTTGTGAAACAAGCTTGTTGTGGCTTATTTAGCTGGTAAATAATTATTTAGCCTCCAAAACTCTTTTCTCAGTGTTGTATTTGTTGTTTCATAGAAGTAAACAGCTGTTCAGAAGATGAAGGTGTTACTAAAGTAAAAAATATTGTCATCAAAGACACTTTTCCACTTGAATCGGACGGCGAGTTTCAAACTAATTTTTCTCCGCTTTTTGCTCAAAAATAGGCATTTTCGCTGAAACAAGCCCATCTTCTACTGCAGATTACTAAAGAATGGAAAAAGCTAGAAACAAATGGTTTTTTTCTGATAAAAGAAGAGAGTCTAAACTTTTCTTTGGTACATTCAGTGTTTGTATTGGCATAGTACACAATATTCTGTGGATCTCCCAAAATCAGTCAAAATGCTCAAAAAGTCTGGCAGTATGGAGTACTCTGCTCTGAAAACGGCTGGCAGTGAATGAGTTAATAAAACTTGTGGGAAAAAAAATTAAAAAAAATAAAATAAAATAAAGCTGGTAGCATCCATGCCACGCCGGGTTAAAGCTGCTAGCATCCATGCCACGCCGGGTTAAAGCTGCTAGCATCCATGCCACGCCGGGTTAAAGCTGCTAGCATCCATGCCACGCCGGATTAAAGCTGCTAGCATCCATGCCACGGCTGGTTAAAGCTGCTAGCATCCATGCCACGGCTGGTTAAAGCTGCTAGCATTCATGCCACGCCGGGTTAAAGCTGCTAGCATCCATGCCACGCCGGGTTAAAGCTGCTAGCATCCATGCCACGCTGGGTTAAAGCTGCTAGCATCCATGCCACGCCGGGTTAAAGCTGGTAGCAACCATGCCACGGCTGGTTAAAGCTGCTAGCATCCATGCCACGGCTGGTTAAAGCTGCTAGCATCCATGCCACGCCGGGTTAAAGCTGCTAGCATCCATGCCACGCCGGGTTAAAGCTGCTAGCATCCATGCCACGCCGGATTAAAGCTGCTAGCATCCATGCCACGGCTGGTTAAAGCTGCTAGCATCCATGCCACGCCGGGTTAAAGCTGCTAGCATCCATGCCACGCCGGGTTAAAGCTGGTAGCATCCATGCCACGCCGGGTTTAAGCTGCTAGCATCCATGCCACGCCGGGTTAAAGCTGCTAGCATCCATGCCACGCCGGGTTAAAGCTGCTAGCATCCATGCCACGCCGGGTTAAAGCTGCTAGCATCCATGCCACGCCGGGTTAAAGCTGCTAGCATCCATGCCACGCCTGGTTAAAGCTGCTAGCATCCATGCCACGCCGGGTTAAAGCTGCTAGCATCCATGCCACACCGGGTTAAAGCTGCTAGCATCCATGCCACGCCGGGTTAAAGCTGCTAGCATCCATGCCACGCCGGGTTAAAGCTGCTAGCATCCATGCCACGCCGGGTTATAGCTGCTAGCATCCATGCCACGCCGGGTTAAAGCTGCTAGCATCCATGCCACGCCGGATTAAAGCTGCTAGCATCCATGCCACGGCTGGTTAAAGCTGCTAGCATCCATGCCACGGCTGGTTAAAGCTGCTAGCATTCATGCCACGCCGGGTTAAAGCTGCTAGCATCCATGCCACGCCGGGTTAAAGCTGCTAGCATCCATGCCACGCTGGGTTAAAGCTGCTAGCATCCATGCCACGCCGGGTTAAAGCTGCTAGCATCCATGCCACGGCTGGTTAAAGCTGCTAGCATCCATGCCACGCCGGGTTAAAGCTGCTAGCATCCATGCCACGCCGGGTTAAAGCTGCTAGCATCCATGCCACGCCGGGTTAAAGCTGCTAGCATCCATGCCACGCCGGGTTAAAGCTGGTAGCATCCATGCCACGCCGGGTTTAAGCTGCTAGCATCCATGCCACGCCGGGTTAAAGCTGCTAGCATCCATGCCACGCCGGGTTAAAGCTGCTAGCATCCATGCCACGCCGGGTTAAAGCTGCTAGCATCCATGCCACGCCGGGTTAAAGCTGCTAGCATCCATGCCACGCCTGGTTAAAGCTGCTAGCATCCATGCCACGCCGGGTTAAAGCTGCTAGCATCCATGCCACGCCGGGTTAAAGCTGCTAGCATCCATGCCACGCCGGGTTAAAGCTGCTAGCATCCATGCCACGCCGGGTTATAGCTGCTAGCATCCATGCCACGCCGGGTTAAGCAGTCATTAAAGGGGCCCTACCAATTTCTAAGTACAGATGCAAGATTTTACTTCAGGAGGTCTGATATTTTTGTATTTAAAACTCTTCTCTGATTGATTTCATGCAGTATTCTAATTTTTGGGGTTTTTGAAATTGAGGTTTTCTTAAGCTGCAAGTCCTAATCAGCAACATCCACACAGATAAAAGCTTGAAATATACTGATAAAAGAAATAAATGAACTTTTTCAGGATATTGTAATATTTTGGGTAGTACCTGTATTTGACGTTTGGTTTTTTCAGGACCATCTGTCTTCTCTGGACCGAAGTTCATTTAAAATGCTCTGAGGCAAAGTGGAAACTAGGGATGCACAATATAATCGGCCCCCTATCAGCATCGCCTATGTCGGCCTTAAAACTGAGTATTGGACATCTGCCACCCCACTGATATTTCACCGATATTAAACCAATATTTAACCAATCAGCCACTGTTTCTAAAGTCTAAAAAACCCAAAACAACTTCAAAAAACTTTAAAAGACTAGGGGTGGAAAAAAATATTGATACACTGAAATATGACCATATTTTCATCTGCTGATATATTGACATTTAAAAATGTGGTATTGATCTATTTTACTAATGAAATCTCACGATATTTTATTGTTCTGTTACAAAATCTCACAAGAATTCACAAAAATTTTGCAATAGTTTTATATGCTGATATCATATTGATATTTTAAAACGTGGCATTGATCTATTTCACTCACGAAATCTCCCAATATTTTATCGTTCTGTTACGAAATCTTATGAGAATTCACTACATATCTTGAGATTTTGTAACTGAAAGATGAAATTTCACGAGATTTTTCACGTAAAATAGATTGATACCGCATTTTCAAATATCGATTTGATACCGGATTATGAAAATATCGCGTTATTCCAGTGTATCAGTATTTTCCCCACCCTATTTTTCAAAGTGTCAAAACTGCTATTTGCAATGACTGCTTATTTTTTTTCAGCTTTAATATCGCTATCTATATCTGTTATTGTCCACATGCTTTTTAAAACATCGGCCAAAATTCCAATATCGTGCACCCCTAGTTCTAACTTCATCCGAGACGTGCTGCTGCCATTAAAGTCTAAATGAGCCAGCATTGTCCATGAAACATCTGAAATGTTGTTTCTGTTCTGTTGGGAATCAAATATTAGTGGATAAGATTTGGAAATCCTTGTGTGCGAGTCTGTGTGGAGTAATTACGACAGATGACACAGTCCAGGATCCTAGTGGAGGAGTTACCACCACACATTCCTGAGCCGGTTAGTACTTCTGTGAACTCTACACCAGTGCCTGGTACCGACATCCCCACTGACCTGGTCGACCTTCTTCCCTCCTTCTTCTTTAAATCCCAACGTCTCAAAACATTCAACCCGACCTGGAAAAGGAAACAAAAAGCAGAGGAAGTCCCCATCAAGCCCAGGCCTGCCAGTACGTTTGCTCTTAGCCACACGTGTGCGTTTACCATGGCTGCCTCTGGTGTTTTGTTTGCAGCACCGTTTGTGAACATCCTCAAACATGAACACTGCACAGCAGCACTCTGCAAGGTCCCAGGTCACCTCAGAATGAACTAAGCATAACCTCTGGTAGTACACAAGCATGTTAACCACTACACTGACCACAGAGGCGGCAGTCTGTGAACATGAGTATAGTCAGCTTTTGTGTCCGACCCTATCCTGGACTAGGGCTGGGCGATATATCGATATGAAAAATATATCGATATATTTTCAAATGAGATATGACTTTTGGTCCATATCGCCCAGCCCTATCCTGGACATCGAATACTTTTGATTTGGCTCTTATAAAGCAGCTAAAAACAGGGTCATGGCAGGTTTTGGCATTGGACCTTCCATTCAGAGGTCAGTAAAAACAAGTGTTCATTTGCTCTTCATTTTAAAACTAAAAAGCTAAAAATGAAAAAGAATAACATCTCATAACTGTTAAAATGTGATTAATTAGAAAGTGGATTGATTTTGGTTGGTTAGTATCAGCTGACGTTTTTCATGATGAACTTTTACGCTGAGATTAACATTTTCTAGATACAAGTAAAAAAAATCTATGAACACAAAGTGTGTAACTATGGCTGTGTGATATACTGATATATCACGTTATGATATTTACATGAGAGAGATATGATATATACACATAATCGCTATATTGCGGTATTAGTTGTGCAATTTTTTTTGCTTTATTTTTTCGTAATGACCCGGCAGCACCTTGACTGACTACAAAGGGGTCACCTGTTCATTCAATAAGGGTGGCAAAAAATATCGGTACACTATAATATCGCAATATTTTCATATGCCAATACCATAGCTATATTTAAAATTGCAGTATCAATCTATTTTACTCATGAAATCTTGCGATATCGTTTTGTTACGAAATCTCATAAGATTTCACGAAATACCGCGATATTTTGTAACAGAACAATGAAATCTCGCGAGATTTCATTTGTAAATTAGATCGATACTGCAATTTTAAATATAGATATGGTATCTGCATATGAAATATTGCGATATTTCAGTGTATCAATATTTTTTCCCACACCTACTATTTAAACTGTCTGAACATGTTTCAATAATAAAAATCATGTGTTTCATATGAAATTAAACTTTCAGACAAATTAGGGTAAAAAAAAAACGGTATATGTCGTACATCGTCATCTAAAATAAATATACTGTGATATATTTGGTCCATATAATGTCAGCCCTAATTCACGCTGTTTTTCAAAGAAGAAAAAGACCACCGTGAAGAACACCGAATTCTATAACAACGCCTCAGCGCTGTTTACTCTTGAAACTTATGAACAGAAAACATCTTTTAGAAGTTTAACCCTTAAAAAACGGAACGGCTGCAGGTGGCCACCAGACGTTTCCATTGGCATATTCCTGCTTACACTGCTCTAAAACAAAGACTTTAATAGCTAGAACAACTTTTTTTTTTTATTATTTGAAAGCTTAGACTCTCGACTTTCAAGCTGTGGTGGCGATACGAGTCGATGACATCATCATTTGTCGCTACGTGTGGTGTAGTTCGGCAATATAAAGTCAGTGGTTACTGCCAGAGACTGCTGATGGAAAGAGAGAGAAGGGTGAGTAAAACAGAGAGAGAATAGTTTATTCTGTCATTTATATCCTGTTTTACATGGTTTCAGCTGGTTTTCAGTAGTTTTTCTTTCTTAAATCACAGAAACTAGGTTTAGCATATGAAGTTGCTCGTTTCTACCACAGATCTGCAGCATGACTACCGTCGTTTCTTGTTTGTGTTTATGACATTAGTAGCTTAGCATTTTATTTTTTAGATTTTTTATTTTTATATTTAGGCAAGTCTCAGCATAGTTTCTGTTTACTCATCTGGAGTCTGGAGGAAATATGAGGCGGAGCAGGTAAGGGAACTGTGAACCAGCTCTGATGACACCACACTTACAGCTCATAAATCTGCACCAATGAAACTGCACTCTGCACATAAAATAACCCCATTCAAAACCAAAAAATTCTAAATATATATTCAAAATATATAAGTTGAAGATACTTAATAATTATTCAATAATGTTCTGCATTTATATAGTTCTTCTGCATTTATATAGTTTTTCTAAGTTCATTTAGTAGGTTGATTAAGTAGTTTTATCATTTTTTCAGCCTCTCATTGGTCAAGAGCCTTTTTTGTGTATATTAGCTATAAATATTCCAGGTAAAGCACCTAGAAATGCTCCCATCACACGACAGCACAGCAGAAAAAATGCCTTTATTAGCTGCTTTATCTTGAAGCTGAAATCCATCAATCAAAACATCTTTGTACTCTGCTACCAAAAATGAGTTTATGTAAAAAACTAAGAGAGATAAATGGATGCAATAACTTGTAAAGTGTTAAGAAGTTTTTATTTAAATTTTGTAAATGTAGAAAGGTTTTGGATCACTATGTTATGTTCTTTTTTGTTAGCAAGATGTGCTGAAAACATTTCTGATTTTTGTGTATTTTTTATATTCATGGCATTCTTTCAAGAGCATTGCAATTATTAGTGTCATTGATGTTCATGACCTTGTAGCTTAAAGGGACTTGAGGCAAGATTAAAAACGAAACTCGCGACTGCTGCGACTGGCGCTTCAGGTACCTGCAGCCACGAGCCAAGCCGTCACGGAGCACAAACTGAAGCTATAATGTTGTTTACTCACCTTTTTCTCCGTAGTTCCACTTTTTAGTGTCTTTCAGTTGATCTGGATCGTTTTCTGACGGCAGAAGAATCCATAACTATCGCTTACAGTGTTTTTATTTAACGCGACCGTCTTCTTCCTGGATCAGAACTGCAGATGTAGCGTCATTTGACGTCACGTCCGCAGGGCAGCGCGGGAAATTCAGACACCGAATTGCAGCTTTATGCAGCACACAGCCTGTTCAAGGCAACGGAGAGAAACGTGGTGGAAACGTTCTTTTTGGTATTTAGCGCTTCATCACCCGTTAGTAAGAAAAAAAGGGACATTCATGTTTGGTTTTTTAAATTCCTGCCTCTGGTCCCTTTAAGTTGTACAGATTATAAAAATATAGACTAATCCTGCCAAACGCCACAACTAGACTGTCTGCCGCTGCCACGGGGGCGTTTCTGTACATGTGTCATTGGAAAGATGAGAATGGGACGTTTTTCTTCCCAACATGGAGGAAATGTGGAAGGACGTCACATTCCTGGTTGTTGGAACATCAGAGGAAAACTTTAATGTGGTAATAAGTGAAGAAGAAGATCACAGACATTTATTTCATGAAGATTTCTGCTGTCTGTGACAAAAGTGGACGGTGCTGCTCAGTCCACTGATGTCAGTGTGTTCATATCGGGAGGAATATCGGCCAATCAGAGCAGAGGAGGAGGAATAACTTGCTGCCACGGTGGAGAAAACACTGGATTTAATCCCCAACAACAAAAACACGGTAAATTATGGTGAACACTCATTAATCTGACACTTTATTTCACAAGGACGCACTGCAGAATAGGGATGCACAGTATAATGAAATATCAGGTTATTTTCTCTGATCAGGGCAACGTTGGGACCAGAAAATAAAAGCAGTTCAGTCAGAAACACAAACGGATCAGGAAGACGGTGTCCTGCAGCCTTTAGTTTCATCTGCAGGACATGTGAAGTTAAAGTGGTCTGTACAGTCCTGAAACAAAACCAAAAGCCAAATATGGGAGAAAATAGAAAAGGAACCACCTTTGAAAGAGTTTAGTTTTTAAACTTTGATAAGTAATCATGAGGTGTGCTTGTTATTCCAGCGTGGCTTGTTATTAAAGACAGTTTACGGAGATGAATAATAGTTTAAATTAATGCTCTGATGTAAAAAAAATAATTTAAATAAATGTCAGAATACTTGAGAGATCTCTGGATAACATACTTGTAGGTTATCATGACCTTAGACGACTGTCCAACGTTGGGAATCCAGATATTCACGCTGCTTTCCATGTTGGCAGATACGAGTCATTGGGACTCGTTACCCAGGCAGCGGCGGCGCCATAAGATGGAGCAACACACAAAACTCTAGTTGGATCAGTCTATAAAACAATCTTGAGGTCCTTTGCAAAATACGAGCTGGTATCTTGGAAAACCGAGCTCATGACGTCACTTTCTCGGAAGTTTACCTCAGAAAAACGAGTTCCGAGACAACTAGAACGCACTATAAGTCAGGTGTGTCGGAGCAGGGAAACATCAAAGACCTGGAGGATGTGGCCCTCGAGAACTGGAGCTGGACTCCCCTGCATTAAAATGATTCAAATAACACCCTCACTGAGAGACCCATGTGATATCTGAGACTGGATCCGGACATCCAGGCTGCCAGAACCTGACATACCTTTCTTCCTCTGAGACACAGACCGCCATGCTTGCTTTGTTTGTTCTGACTCAGTCACACACTGCATCCTGTAAACCCTCCAACACAACAGAGGTGTAATCTGTCCAGATCAGAAAGATAAGATTCGTTTAGACCTGAATGTCACGGAGGTGGATTCCTGACCACATCAGGGACTGTGGAAACTTTACACAGAAATGAGAAGTCCTCCGCACAGAGCTGGTGACACGAGCAGTGAACCAGGGCTGCAGGCACGTTTCTGGACAGCTTCTCCTGGACTGTTTTCCTTTTTAAAAATGAAATGTGCCAAGAATGAAAACAGAGAGGAAAAACACCTGGGAATTCTCAATCACTGCGTGAATGGCAGACTGTCAGGTTTTTACAGAAGGTTAAAAGAAAGAGTCAAACTTCCCCAGACTGACGCACTCTGGCTCGCTCTGCACAAAGTTCTTCACATACAGAAAATAAATACCACAGGATTCGTAAAACCAGCTTCTATGGCAACTACTATACGCTATTTAATGGTTAAAATCACAAATGAACTCGGTTTGAACTTTAAACAAAATGGTTAACAATCATTTTAAAAAATTATATTCAAATTCTATTTCAGGACAAAAGTGTATGAGAATCAAACTTGACTTTCCTGGTGCTCAGAGGTGGTTTAACATCAACCAGATGGACTGAAAAGGATACGGAGGGGGGGGGGGGCGTGCAACTGAGAGAAAACAGGCTGGGATTACATGACCATACGTAACACGCACACACACATGCACGCACGCACACACACACACGCACACGCCTCCAGTGGTGCCTCCTGCCACTGAGCGACTCCCAGCTGTGGTGCAGATGTAGACTCATTGTGTTGCTGGTGGCATCATTGGTAGTAAATCAGAGCAGCTAATAGCAGCAGTGAGAGTTTTGGAGCCACAGCTTTATGTGCAGAATTACAAAAGCAGTGCATTCATAACTCAGTCTGAGTCTGGGAGTCGCGTCTACAGTCAGAGCGTCTGAAGCTGGCTGAAGATGAGAAGCCAAAAGTCATTCTGTGTCATTGTCCAGTTAACACCCCCAACATCTGCCACATTTATTCAATCGTGGGACAAATGGTTGTGATTTACAATGCAATCATTTCTAAACCTCGCCAGCTTTATTCCCCATAGAACATAAACAACATGTATGTTTAAACTAAGATAATTGAGCATTTCATGCAGAATATGAACTCATTTTGAATCTCGGGGCAGCAACACGTCTGTGAAGCAGATCCAGGATGAAACAGGGCTGCAGGGTTGCTTATTTGCTTTTTACACAGAACTAGGGCTGTGTTAAAAAAATTGATTTTCCGATTCTGAATCGGTTCTCATATTAATTTCCAAAGATCGATTCATATGTCTACAGATCGATTTTTCTTATCTTTTTAAAAATGACCATTTAATATACTGCCCCTGGTTAAGTGCAGTGGCTCAGCCGCTCCGCTAGGGGGAGATAGTGAGCTGGACAGAGTGTAGGACTACTAAAGCTAGTGCAGTGCCAGAAGAAGACTAAGTGGGGCTGGTACAAGTAGTTTCTAAAAATTCAGTTTAAACAGAGGAAACATCTGCCTGTAAATACTTTAATAAATGCAGTTAATGTTCATGATCGAGGTGAAATTGATACTTTCTATTTTGTATGTTATCTTTGAAGTTACGACGTAGATGCTAATTCCGTTAGCATGTCAATGGCATTTTCCATTAATAGTTAGCATCGAGCTAGCAGGTTAGTCGCTAGTCGTTCTAAGTTTTAAATGCTGACTTACTGTGTATTTTGCCTCACTGAATCATAATTTTGTGAATTTTTATTATTTTTTTCCTGTAATTTGAACTACTGTTGTGAATGTAGTCTTTTTTAAATTGGAGGGTGTGAATAATTTTGTGGATGACTGTATCTGGGGAGGGTTTGGTTTGGTCTTACAGCCACCATTAACTACATTACTGCATTCATTCGTTCTAGAATATTAATATAATACTAGCATTAATATGTTGCATAACTACAGAGTTATGGAATTCGGGTAAAGGCTAAAAATTTTTTCAATACCAGCAAACCAAATAGAGATCGAATCGAAATCGGACAGATTGAAAATAATCGATTCAAAACCATAAGAATCGGAATTGAATCGATTCTTGAAATCTGAATCGATACCCAGCCCTACACAGAACGATAACTTTTTTTTGGGGGGGGGGGGGGGGGGGGGGGTGGGTGGGGGTATGTGGTTGTAGTCAAACATGTTTTTTAATGAAGCATAACTTATCCTTTGTGAAGATTATGTGACTATACAGATGTAGTTGGAAATGTTTTTAATAATTCATAGACATGGGTTATTGATGGAGATGCACCATATAATTGCCCACCTATCGGTATTGGCCTATATCGGCCTTAAAACTGAGTATCGGACATCGTCCACCCCACCGATGCTTAAAGGTTGAATATGGAACATTTTTATTAAAAGCTATATTTTTCAAAAATAATACCTCCACAGGTCGTTTGGGGGTGTACAGAATGAAAGTACAACATTTCCCCAGAAAAATTATATTTAGCCTAAAAATAATTATAAAATAAAATTTTACGGGTTCGATAATGGCGTTTTATTTACGTCTATAAGCCAATACACGCCGCCATTGCAGGTTGCCAAATACGATCTCTGTGTGGACACAATATTTGGGTCATAGTCAGGCTTGTACAGGGGAAAACCGTGGAGACGACCAGTGAAGCAGCTGCTTCAGAGCCCTGGAGATGTTATCTATTTCTGAGGAGGAGTGACCTGAGAAGAGCAAAACCTGGAGTAAATTTAGGTGAAGACTTCACTAAATGGACTCACATAAACGTTTTCCACGGAGTAAAGCACTGAAATGGCGACTTTCCTCCTGGATCGGTAAGCTAGCTTGTTTGCTAACATGGCTAACGTTAGCTGTCGGTTATAAACTCCTCTGTGTTACTTGTTGGACATGCTGCAGACTGTTGGTCACTTGCGTATCAGCAGTGAGCCTGGCATCCCAGCGGCTGGAGTTGTTTTTCTGCCGTTGCAACTACAACCTAGACACACGTGATGTCGCTGTTCTGTCCGTATTCCATATTCAACCTTTAACTGATCAGGCCGCTGTTTCTAAAGTCTAAAAAAAAACCAAAAACCTAATTGTTCTTCAAAAACTTCTTTTTTATAAACTTCTACAGACAGTTTCTTTTAGATGCTCTATGAGCAGAGTTTATACTCGCTCACTTGTGTAAATAACTAAATATCTCCCGTTTTTGGGTATCGTTTGTATGTTTTTCCTCAGGGAGAAGCAAATCCAGGTGGTTCTAGGATATAACGCACACATCCTGTTCGTTTTGTTTGAACAACTGTCTTTAAGTTTGACTTCTTAAAAGGGGTGGGGAAAAATATCGATACACTGAAATATTGAGATATTTTCATATGCCCATATCATGTAGACATTTAAAAACGTGGTATCGTTCTATTTTACTGACGAAAGTTTTGAAATATCGCAGGGCTGGACGATATAGAAAAAAAGATTATCGATTAAAAAAATCTGTATCAATCGATATCGATATTTAGAAAAAAAAAAGAAAAGAAAAAAAGTCATTATCAAATTAAAAGCCATATTAGGTGCAGCCCTGGCCATTTAAGCATTTGCTGAATGATCTACTTACACAGTCATAAGTAGGGCTGGGAAAAATATCAATACACTGAAATATCGCAATATTTTCACATGCTGATACCATGTTTTTAAATATCAATATGACAACGATCTGTTTTATCAATGAAATCTCGCAAGATTTTGTAAGAGAACAATGATATCTTGCGATATTTCGTTGGTTAAATCGATCAATATCACATTTTTTAATTTCAATATGAAATCTGCATATGAAAATATCACGATATTTCAGTGAATCGATATTTTTCCCCGCCCTAATAATAGATGACACTAACACTGAATTCCAGTCCAGCCTTTGCCTGGTCTGCGTTTGTGATTGGTTTGGAGGAAGGAGTGACTGTAGTATCATGATACCTGATAGGCTGCAGCAGAAAACTATTTCTATATCGGACTTTTATCCACCCTCTTTTTTCTATTGAAAAACCCTCTATCGATCGATATATATGGATATATAATTATCGTCCAGCCCTAAAATATTGGCGTATCGGATATCGGCCTAAATTCCAATATTGTGCATCCCTAGTTATTGATCCGATGCTCCTGAGTATAAGTCACATTCATTTATTTAAGATCGGGTGATTGATTTGCAGCATTGAGCTGTTCAGATCACTTCCAGCAGATATGTAAACTCTTTCATTATAATAATCACTTTGTTCTTAAAGGTGGGTGGGAGGAAAATTTAATGAGCTCATTTTAACCTCTTTTTATCTCCAACTTTTGTTTGTTGTGAGAATACGTACGAGAATCAGACCTGTCTGTAAGCGCGTTCACGAGGCAAACGTCAAAGCCAAACAAAGTTTTATCAGGACAGAGCAGGTGAAGGAAATGATGTCTCAGCAGAGAAAAACGTGATAAAAAAGTAACGGTGCAGCTGATGGAGAGGATCCGGAGTAAAAGGGCTGACTCTGATGGATATAAGGAGCGGACGTCTGACGTGAAGTTAACCAAACGCTGTTAGCTTCTGTAGCTACATTAGCAGCTTGCCCGCTCGTCTACCACCGTTTACTGGTCTCTGACACAAAAGATAATAAGTTACACAGCAGCAACACTTACCGACTGCACATCCTCACTGATAAATATAATCCACTGCTCCCTGGTAAAGCTGTCCCTCCTGTTACACTGAATGCTGATGAATTTCTGCAGAAGCAGCTCAGCACAGTAGATTTTTTCCCCCTCATTATCGTCGTCCTCCTCTGTGACAAAGCTGGTCATTAAATGCTACTCTGCGGCAGGTAATCAGCTGCTTTTAGGTGGTGTTAAAGAGGCTAGCTTAGCAGCTAGCAGCTTCTGTGGATCACATCATTAACAGAGGAAAAACAAAATGGCGTACTGTGGAGAGCGCGCCCTTGTGGCTGATTCTGGTGAGAAGAGAGAGCCCGCACTCAAAGACAAAGTTACTTTAACTCTCCGGAGTTTCTGGCACGTTTTTACTGAGGTCCTGCTCCAGTACGCATGTTTAACATGAAAAAGTGGCATTTCTGGGTGATGACTCCTTTAACTTGTAATCCACTTTGGATAAAAACTGCTGAATAAATGTGTCTGTGTCTGCATGACTTCAAACACACACTGCACTGATAAACCGCTGATCCTGTCCTCAATTCAGAGCACTCTGTAGGACCAAGACAGGGGCTAAGAAGGTGCAATGCTAGTACGGGACCTAACTTTGGGTCACTAAATTCAATTTCCTCAAGTGTTTCCTGGCAGTTTTTGAGAGAAGGCACTTGTAGAGACGGGCGGTGAAAGAACAGTTACTCAAGTTTAAAGGACCAAGAAAAACTGAATTTCCCTCAGAAAAGTCTCAGTAGAAGTTTCTCATCATGCTGAGGTGGAACGGGATGTCACGTTTACACATTTTTGTACGATTATTACTACCATTATGTTATTTCCTAACACTATAAATATGAGGAAAATCACATGAACACTGCTTATAGGTCTTTACCTTTAAATTCGGGCGGTACTATCTGTGGAAGCACCACATTTTATTTATTTTTTGTTGTTACATTAACATTAGCAACAGAGTTAGCAACATGTTGACCAGTAGGAGCAGTTCTGGAGGGAAAAGGGTTTCAACCTGGTACCAGAAGGTGGACCTGATAAGGAGAATAGGAGGTGCACATAATTATCGGTCCCATAACAGCGGCATCATTCCATAAGTCCGATATCATATTTGACTTGCCTCGATAACACTGAACTGAAATTCATCAGTTATCGGCATCGGTTTTTAAAAGGTTATCATGCATCCCTAAAAGAGGATCATGAGTGCACGGATATAATGGGCCCCCTATCGGTATAAGCCTATATCAGCCTAAAAAACTGAGTATCGGCTGCCCCTCCGATATTTAACCAATATTGAACTGATCAGTCCGCTGTTTCTAAAGTAAGAAAAAAGAAAAACAACAAAACTTCTTCTTTCAAAAACGTCTTTTTCACAGACAGTCAAACTTCTAAAGACATAGGTGTGAAAAAATATGGATACACTGAAATATCGTGATATTTTCATATGCTGAAGTCATATTGGCATTTAAAAATGTAGTACTGGTCTATTTTACTAATGAAATCTTGCAATATTTCATCGTTCTTTATGAAATCTCACGAGAATTCACGAAAATTTTGCAATATTTTCTGGGGATGCACAATATTGGAATTATGGCTGATATCAGATATGCCGGTATTTTAAAACAAATGTGGCCGATAACAGATATCGATACAGATATGAAAGCTGCAAAATAAATGATGTAATATTCATTTCTTGTGCAAAAATTAAGAAAAAAACCTCAACTCGTGTTTATGTAAACAAATCAAACTTTATGACAGTTGTTGAAACAAAACGAACAGGATATGTGCGTGATATCCTAGAACCTCCTGGATTAGCTTCTGCCAGAGAAAAGCAATACCCAAAAACGTTATTTACACAAATGAGTGTGTATAAACACAGAACATCTCTCAAAGAAACTGACTACAGAAGTTTTAAAGTTGTGTCTGAAGGGATCCAGTCTTTTTTTTAGACTTTGGAAACAGTGGGCTGATTACGTTAGTAAAAGAAGTACACTGCCTAGCCAAAAAAGTGTCCACCTGGATGTAACTAAGCAAACAGGTAGGAGCCTCCTATTGGATAATTACTGGATGGGCGATTATCTTTCAGCTGCAACAAGTTATTTAGCTCCCCAGCTGGTGCAATGAGTTGCTTCTCATTTCTAAACAACCATGTGGAAAGACACATCCGTGGTCGTGGAAAAGATGTTAGTCTGTCTGAGAAGGGTCAGATCATTAGCATGAAGAGGTAGAAAACATCTAAGGAGATGCAGAAACTACTAAAACTGGGTTCAGAACAGTCCAACGCATTCTGAAAAACTGGAAGGATAATAGTGGACCATCGTCTTCCAGGAAAGAAATGTGGCTGGAAAGGCAGATGAAGTGATGCAGCATCATGCCTAGTGCTACTGTATGAGCCTGTGGGGGCAGTGTGATGATCTTGGGGGTTGCTGCAGTTGCTCAGGTCCAGGTTCAGCAACAGTATGAGCTCAGATAATGAGGTCAGCTGATACCTGAATATACTGAATGAGCAGGTTATTCCATCAATGGATGTTTCTTTCCTGATGGCACGGCCATATTCCAAGATGACCGTGCCAGAATTTATCGGGATCAGATTGTGAAAGATGGTTCAGGGATCATCAGACATCATTTTCACACATGGATTGGCCCCCACAGAGTCCAGACCTGAACCCCATTGAGAATCTTTGGGATGTGCTGTGGTCAGACTCTACAATCATCATCAAGATCTTGGTGAAAAATTGATGCAACAGGATGCAAATAAATCTGGTGACATTGCAGAAGCTTCTGGAAACAATGCCACAGCGAATGCGTGCCGTAATCGAAGCTAAAGGAGGTCCAACAAAGTATTAGAGTGTATGACCTTTTTTTTTTGTGGCGACTTTTTTTTTGGCCAGACAGTGTATATATTTACTTATACATACATATACATATATTTAGGGATGGGTACTGTTCACATTTAAATCGATGTGTGGTACCAAGTTCTGGTCACTGCGAATCGGTACCGGGACCAAACTGTACCAGTTTTCGGTACTTTTGTGTGTGTTTATATGGCAATAACAGATTTATTTCTCATTCTCAACATACAATTTTTAACTAATATATTAAAGCAATATCTATCCGTTTTTATTCTCTATGGTACTCGAAGCGTCTGGTACACAGAGGGAAACTTAAAGGAGAGTTTATTTATAGCACATTTCATGTACAGGACAATTCAAAGTGCTTTACATAAAATATAAGCATTACAGCAGAGTGGAAAGAAGGGAAAAAAATTAAGAACAAAAGTAGAAGTATGATTTAAAATGCAAAACATTAAAAACATTTAAGATTAAAAGAGAATATACTGTAGAGGCGTGTGGATTTTAACTTTGGAATAAAATCTCTGTAAATGCAGCTGAGAACAGGTGGGTCTTTAACCTGGATTTAAATAAAGTAAGTGTTTCAGCTGATCTGAGACTTTGTGGGAGTTTGTTCCAGACAGAATAATTTACTGAGAATAAGGATGGAAAGTTCTCCGACACTAGACTGATGTGTGGCAGCGTGTAGCTCGGGTAGGATGGAGGCTGTAATCCTGCTGCAGGGATCAAGCCCAGTTCACTAACTTGGTGCAGACAGTTTTTGCCGTGAGGGTTAAACCAGAGACGCAGACTCCAGGACTGATGTAAGTGCTGCACTCGTGTGTGGAAACTCCGCTGTGATGAAGCTTAATAAGATGTGGGATGTGGAGGAGGGAGAGACGCGACCTGCACGTCAGCCCTGAACTGGTTTACCGTGTTGGTTGATGGTAAACTCAGTGAGTATTTCCATCATACTGAGTTCCCAGCGCAGTGTGTGAACCCTGCTGGTTATCATCTGCCCCCGATTAGATCTGTTCAGCCACTGGGCGCTGACTGACTTCTCCCTCTTCTCTCTGCGGTAGGGGTGGGCGATATGGGGAAAAAATTATATCACAATATTTTCTTTACAAAATCACGATCTCGATTTTATCACGGTTTTTTCCATGAATATCATGCAGACTATTTGCAAGTTATTTACAGTAACACAGAAACATTTACCTATTTAAAATCAGACCCCTGAAAAGGACGAAAGATCCCTTAAAACAGGTGCTATTCAAGCACTTTTTATTTAGCTGAGCAAAAATGTTTCATGACAAGGCCGCACCAGTCTAGTGACTTCAACGGATTTTTAGAGTTAGTACGCATTAAAATCCAATCAATACTAAAGTACGATCAATAAAACCAAACATCAACAACAGCTTTTCAGAGAAGTTACATCAAATGCAAATGTCACTTCTTGTTAAACATTACACTTCAGCCACCATGTAAGCTTGACAACTTTTAATGAAAATGATCTGAACTTTGACCTCGTTTGCCTCTGACCTTTCAGAGCTCAGCCAATGAGAGAACAGCTCTATTTAACGTAGTCTCCGCTACAAACGAGCAGGAAAGAAACTACTAGAAAAACTACATTAAAACCACCTAAAAGACAGATCTTGATCGCTATAAGAAGAGTAATACGTGGTGAAATGCCAGCAGTCAGATCAGCGCAGCAGGTTGGTGAAGGGCAGTTTTAAGCTAAATACAAGCTAATGCTAGCTTAGCTGTTAGTTACATTCCAATCAGACGCTTAAAAGCTCCGTCGCGTCTGTTCAGCACCTCTATGTCCTACCTGGCGGTGAGTGAGGCACACGTTTCTGATCTGAAGTGGAGGTACATGTCTCTGCAGCGCTCAAGTTGCCTTGTCAGATGCCTGTCTGGCATTGTTTTACCTGTGCGGGCGGAGGTATGTCTGTTCTCCTCACCCTCTGTCTGCAGACCAGGCTGCTGCCTCCTACGGTGATTCAAAAACGCTGCTCGTGTTTCCATCAGATGTACGAGCCCTCATCCTTAAAAACGTTGAAAATCCAAACTAGTTCCTCATGACCGAAGTTGAACGTTTTTTCTGGAGCAATTCCCCCCCCCGTTAGCAGCCATGCTCGCTCTTGTTCATGTGTTTGGGAAAGAGGGGCGGAGCTAAACAAAGCAACTCCATGCTGACACACTTTAGCTCGCTCTGATTGGTTCACCGGTGTCTGTCATGTCAACATAAGGCGGACAAACACGTGGTGTGATTTGGCAGAGAGGGAGTAGACGGACACAGCTGCATTCAGACGGATCTACCATCTTTGTGTTTTGGCAGATCGTCAGCACGTTCAAAACCTTCACGATCTTATATCGTCATATCGCACAGCCCTACTCTGCGGGCTGCAGACAAAGCGTCAGGAACAGAGCTTTTAGAAGAATATTGTGTTTAATCAGCTGTTCTGCAGATCAGACGTGTTCCCGCCGCTTGTCTTGCATTCTGCATCTCAAATACTCGCAGCGAGCTCGATGTTTTATAGAAGTGAAGCCAGAAAAGCTTCAATCAGCTGCTGGTTGTGACTGAACACGCGGCCGCTGTGGCGGCTGATGTCCTGCTGTGATGGGACGTTCATGTACGGCACAGAAATCACCAACTCTTCCACTGCCTTACAGTAAAAAAGATGCATTTAGGTACCGTCTGATTTGACATGAATCTGTACTTGGTAGTACCGGCGGAGTTCTGTAGGTACCAATAAAAGTACCAAATTCGGTACCTATCCCTAATGACTTATCAACATATGAAAATATCACGATGTTCCAGTGTATTGATATTTTTCCCTCTCCTCAAATCTGTCTGTAATGCTCTGCACAGACAGATTAACAAACGCACCTAGTTGCGTACATCATGTGTGTAACGTGCTTAAGCATGTACATGACATCGTGGTTCACGTTTCAACCAACTAACTCCTGTAATGAACACGTGTACACAGCACAGTGCTTAACCTCATAATATAATAACGGATTGTATTTTTCTTTCCTCTTTTTGCAGGGCACTCACAGCAGGTCCATTATTCTCTCACTCCTCATTCAT
>JALJCO010013911.1:0-93522 GCA_023101725.1 Atherinomorus stipes | reverse complement strand
GTAAACCACGATGTCAGCACACACGCGTGACCGATAAACCATGATGTCAGCACACGCGTGACCAGTAAACCACTATGTCAGCACACATGCGTGACCAGTAAACCACTATGTCAGCACACATGCGTGACCGATAAACCATGATGTCAGCACACGCATGACCAGTAAACCACTATGTCAGCACACACGTGACCAGTAAACCACCATGTCAGCACACACGCGACCAGTAAACCACCATGTCAGCACACAGCGACCAGTAAACCACGATGTCAGCACACACACGACCAGTAAACCACGATGTCAGCACACACGAGTGACCGATAAACCATGATGTCAGCACACGCGTGACCAGTAAACCACGATGTCAGCACACATGCGTGACCGATAAATCATGATGTCAGCACACGCGTGACCAGTAAACCATGATGTCAGCACACTCGACCAGTTAACCACGATGTCAGCACACGCGACCAGTAAACCATGATGTCAGCACACACCCGACCAGTAAACCACGATGTCAGCACACACGCGTGACCGATAAACCATGATGTCAGCACACGCGTGACCAGTAAACCACGATGTCAGCACACACGCGTGACCGATAAACCATGATGTCAGCACACGCGTGACCAGTAAACCACTATGTCAGCACACATGCGTGACCAGTAAACCACTATGTCAGCACACATGCGTGACCGATAAACCATGATGTCAGCACACGCATGACCAGTAAACCACGATGTCAGCACACACGCGATGACCGATAAACCATGATGTCAGCACACGCATGACCAGTAAACCATGATGTCAGCACACGCGTGACCAGTAAACCATGATGTCAGCACACTCGACCAGTAAACCATGTCAGCACACGCATGACCAGTACACCACGATGTCAGCACACACGCGACCAGTAAACCACGATGTCAGCACACACGCGTTGTGACCAGCAAACCACGATGTCAGCACACACGCGACCAGTAAACCACGATGTCAGCACACGCGACCAGTAAACCACGTTGTCAGCACACGCGACCAGTAAACCATGATGTCAGCACACACGTGACCAGTAAACCATGATGTCAGCACACTCGTGACCAGTAAACCACGATGTCAGCACACTCAACCAGTAAACCATGATGTCAGCACACGCGTGACCAGTAAACCAACATGTCAGCACACGCGTGACCAGTAAACCACCATGTCAGCACACTCGACCAGTAAACCACGATGTCAGCACACACGCGTGACCGATAAACCATGATGTCAGCACACGCGTGACCAGTAAACCATGATGTCAGCACACGCGACCAGTAAACCACGATGTCAGCACACGCGTGACCAGTAAACCACCATGTCAGCACACTCGACCAGTAAACCACGATGTCAGCACACACGCGTGACCGATAAACCATGATGTCAGCACACGCGTGACCGGTAAACCATGATGTCAGCACACGCGACCAGTAAACCACGATGTCAGCACACACGCAACCAGTAAACCATGATGTCAGCACACGCGACCAGTAAACCATGATGTCAGCACACGCGACCAGTAAACCATGATGTCAGCACACACGCGACCAGCGACCAGTAAACCATGATGTCAGCACACACGCGACCAGTAAACCATGATGTCAGCACACACGCGACCAGCGACCAGTAAACCATGATGTCAGCACACACGCGACCAGTAAACCACGATGTCAGCACACACGCGTGACCGATAAACCATGATGTCAGCACACGCGTGACCAGTAAACCATGATGTCAGCACACGCGACCAGTAAACCACGATGTCAGCACACACGCAACCAGTAAACCGTTATGTCAGCACACGCGACCAGTAAACCATGATGTCAGCACACGCGACCAGTAAACCATGATGTCAGCACACGCGACCATGATGTAGGCACATGCGACCATGATGTCGGCACATGCGACCATGATGTCGGCACATGCAACCATGATGTCGGCACACATGCAACCATGATGTCGGCACACGCGACCATGATGTCGGCACACACGACCATGATGTCGGCACACGCGACCAGTAAACCACACTGTCAGCACATGCGACCAGTAAACCATGATGTCAGCACACAGGCGACCAGTAAACCCCGATGTCAGCACACACGTGACCAGTAATCCACGATGTCAGCACACACGTGACCAGTAAACCATGATGTCAGCACACACGCGACCAGTAAACCAAGATGTCGGCAGCACCTGCTGACCAGATAAACCACCATGTCAGCACACGCGACCAATAAACACACGACTGTCAGCAGGCAGACCATGATGTCGGCACATGCTACCATGATGTCGGCACACGCAACCATGATGTCGGCACACGCGACCAGTAAACCATGATGTCAGCACACGCGACCATGATGTCGGCACACGCGACCATGATGTCGGCACATGCGACCATGATGTCGGCACACGCGACCAGTAAACCACAATGTCAGCACACGCGACCAGTAAACCATGATGTCAGCACACGCGACCATGATGTCGGCACATGCGACCATGATGTCTGCACACGCGACCAGTAAACCACAATGTCAGCACACGCGACCAGTAAACCATGATGTCAGCACACGCGACCATGATGTCGGCACATGCGACCATGATGTCTGCACACGCGACCAGTAAACCATGATGTCAGCACACGCGACCATGATGTCGGCACATGCGACCATGATGTCTGCACACGCGACCAGTAAACCACAATGTCAGCACACGCGACCAGTAAACCACGATGTCAGCACACACGCGACCAGTAAACCACGATGTCAGCACACACGCGACCAGTAAACCACGATGTCAACACACACGTGACCAGTAAACCACCATATCAGCACACACGCGACCAGTAAACCACCATGTCAGCACACACGCGACCAGTAAACCACGATGTCAGCACACACACGACCAGTAAACCACGATGTCAGCACACACGAGTGACCGATAAACCATGATGTCAGCACACGCGTGACCAGTAAACCACGATGTCAGCACACATGCGTGACCGATAAATCATGATGTCAGCACACGCGTGACCAGTAAACCATGATGTCAGCACACTCGACCAGTTAACCACGATGTCAGCACACGCGACCAGTAAACCATGATGTCAGCACACACCCGACCAGTAAACCACGATGTCAGCACACACGCGTGACCGATAAACCATGATGTCAGCACACGCGTGACCAGTAAACCACGATGTCAGCACACACGCGTGACCGATAAACCATGATGTCAGCACACGCGTGACCAGTAAACCACTATGTCAGCACACATGCGTGACCAGTAAACCACTATGTCAGCACACATGCGTGACCGATAAACCATGATGTCAGCACACGCATGACCAGTAAACCACGATGTCAGCACACACGCGTGACCGATAAACCATGATGTCAGCACACGCATGACCAGTAAACCATGATGTCAGCACACGCGTGACCAGTAAACCATGATGTCAGCACACTCGACCAGTAAACCATGTCAGCACACGCATGACCAGTACACCACGATGTCAGCACACACGCGACCAGTAAACCACGATGTCAGCACACACGCGACCAGCAAACCACAATGTCAGCACACACGCGACCAGTAAACCACGATGTCAGCACACGCGACCAGTAAACCACGTTGTCAGCACACGCGACCAGTAAACCATGATGTCAGCACACACGTGACCAGTAAACCATGATGTCAGCACACTCGTGACCAGTAAACCACGATGTCAGCACACTCAACCAGTAAACCATGATGTCAGCACACGCGTGACCAGTAAACCACCATGTCAGCACACGCGTGACCAGTAAACCACCATGTCAGCACACTCGACCAGTAAACCACGATGTCAGCACACACGCGACCGATAAACCATGATGTCAGCACACACGTGACCAGTAAACCATAATGTCAGCACACGCGACCAGTAAACCACAATGTCAGCACACACGTGACCAGTAAACCACCATGTCAGCACACTCGACCAGTAAACCACGATGTCAGCACACACGCGGACCAATAAACCATGATGTCAGCACACACGTGACCAGTAAACCATGATGTCAGCACACACCGACCAGTAAACCACGATGTCAGCACACACGCAACCAGTAAACCATGATGTCAGCACACACGCGACCAGTAAACCATGATGTCAGCACACGCGACCAGTAAACCATGATGTCAGCACACACGCGACCAGCGACCAGTAAACCATGATGTCAGCACACACGCGACCAGTAAACCATGATGTCAGCACACACGCGACCAGCGACCAGTAAACCATGATGTCAGCACACACGCGACCAGTAAACCACGATGTCAGCACACACGCGTGACCGATAAACCATGATGTCAGCACACACGTGACCAGTAAACCATGATGTCAGCACACGCGACCAGTAAACCACGATGTCAGCACACACGCAACCAGTAAACCATGATGTCAGCACACGCGACCAGTAAACCATGATGTCAGCACACGCGACCAGTAAACCATGATGTCAGCACACGCGACCATGATGTAGGCACATGCGACCATGATGTCGGCACATGCGACCATGATGTCGGCACTAAACCATGATGTCAGCACACACGACCATATGTTGGCACACACACCATGATGTCAGCACACGCGACCATATGTCGGCACAACCATGATGTCAGCACACGCGACCAGTAAACCACACTGTCAGCACATGCGACCAGTAAACCATGATGTCAGCACACAGGCGACCAGTAAACCCCGATGTCAGCACACACGTGACCAGTAAACCACGATGTCAGCACACACGTGTCAGCACACGCGACCATGATGTCGGCACATGCTACCATGATGTTGGCACACGCAACCATGATGTCGGCACACGCGACCAGTAAACCATGATGTCAGCACACGCGACCATGATGTCGGCACACGCACCATGATGTCGGCACACGCGACCATGATGTCGGCACAGCCACCATGATGTCGGCACACGCGACCAGTAAACCACAATGTCAGCACACGCGACCAGTAAACCATGATGTCAGCACACGCGACCATGATGTCGGCACATGCGACCATGATGTCTGCACACGCGACCAGTAAACCACAATGTCAGCACACGCGACCAGTAAACCATGATGTCAGCACACGCGACCATGATGTCGGCACATGCGACCATGATGTCTGCACACGCGACCAGTAAACCATGATGTCAGCACACGCGACCATGATGTCGGCACATGCGACCATGATGTCTGCACACGCGACCAGTAAACCACAATGTCAGCACACGCGACCAGTAAACCACGATGTCAGCACACACGCGACCAGTAAACCATGATGTCAGCACACACGCGACCAGTAAACCACGATGTCAGCACACACGCGACCAGTAAACCACGATGTCAGCACACACGTGACCAGTAAACCACAAAGTCAGCACACGCGACCAGTAAACCACGAAGTCAGCACACACGACCAGTAAACCACGATGTCAGCACACACGCGACCAGTAAACCACGATGTCAGCACACACGTGACCAGTACACCACGATGTCAGCACACACGTGACCAGTACACCACGATGTCAGCACACGCGACCAGTAAACCACGATGTCAGCACACACGTGACCAGTAAACCACAAAGTCAGCACACGCGACCAGTAAACCACGAAGTCAGCACACGCGACCATGATGAAGGCAGAACCAGAATTCAGAATCATGACTTTCAGAATTTGTTTTTATTACTTTGATCAGTTTCCGCTTAATTTCCTGACAAATTACTTTTTTCTCATTTAATTGGAGGGCATGAATAATCTTAAGGATGACTGTAATTGAACGAGGTATACAAAGACCTCTAATCATACTTTGTTGCCACCTTCTTTTGTAAATGTTAGATTTTAGCCAAATTATTTAATTCTCCATTTTTAGTTCAGAAATTTTCATGTCTTTAATTTTTTCTTTAGTCATTCATTCATTTTATTTAGTCATCATTAATATTGTTTAATAATTTATCATGTTATCTTTATTTATGTATTTTTTCAATTTTTCAAATTTCACTGTAATTCATTTTTCATTCAAGTAACTTCAGCACTATTGTAATTATTTGTCAATTTTAGATTTAAATCATTTTGAATTTTGTATTTTAATGTTTTTTTATTTTGAAATTTTGAAATATTTTACAATCAATATTAGACTGTTATCATAGTTATAATTTTATCATACAGTATTTCCAGAAAATTAATGAAGCATTTTTCATTGAAATTTACTTTTCTCTTTATTTTAGTGATTTTTTATTTTGTACGTGTCCTGTCCAGCAGCAGCAGAATGATGCTCTGGCTGCTTTGTTGTGTTGAACAGATTTGTTTTGCCAAGAGGAGCTTCATGAATATAAGGCTCCTCTTGATATTCTGAGTTTGTTCATTTTATTTGTGTAATTATTTGTTTAGAACTGCTTTTTACATCGTATTGCTCGGCTTGAAAAGAAGCAAATGAGAGTTAAGAGAAGAAATGAGTAAAATAAAAATGTTGAGGCCTGCTGTAATATTGATTTCTGTGATATTAGAGCCACATGGGGAGTTTCACTGACTTATTTTTCTCCTTCCAGACCCAGATTGATCAATACATCGATCTTGTACGTACTCAAGTCAACACCACGATTGCAAAGTACGTTATTATTGTTGTTATCATTATTTTATTATTAATTTCATTATCATTATCACTATTATCAATTTTTTATTATCACTATTAACATGTTTTTAGTATTATTTTTATTGTTACTATTATTGATATTTTATTTTATTATTAGTATTTATTATTTTCTTTATTATTTTCATTATTTATTATTTTTACTTTATTATCATGATTGCTATTTTTCATATTTTAATCATTATTATTGTTTTCATTATAATTATTATTATTGCTATTTTCATCATTATTTTAATCATCATTATTATTTTTTTTTTTTTTTTTTTCCTTTTTCCTTCTTTTTTTTTTTTTTTTTTTTTGTTATTGTTATTATTATTATTATTATTATTATTATTATTATTAGTGAGAACTAAGCGTGTCTTCTTTTCCCTGCAGGTTACAGGAGAAACTGCCCGGCGCTGTGAAACGCAGTAAAACTGAATGATTCGGCGTCGGACGCCTCCACGTCACCATCGCCCTCATCTCCATCACCATCCTATAACCCGTTACCCCCCCCCCCCCCCCCCCCCCCCCCCCCCAGCCTAACTGCCCCTCCATCCACCATCTCCACCCTGACTACTCGAACCCTGCTCGGTAGAGGATCTCTGATCTCGGACGTTCACCGTAAAACTACTTCGCAGCTTAGCTGGCAGCATTAGCGACGGCCTGCGCGGCCGGAGGAAGTGATGTCACGCCGCGCCAGACTCGCCGAGGCAGGGTCGCGTGAACTAGAGCGAACCTAGGACCTGGCGCGGGGGCGCATGACGACGATGAGGATGAAGATGGGGAGGCAAACGTGCGGGTGGTGGGCGACGTCCTCCCGCAGAGCGCCGAGCTTCCCCTGAGCCAGCGTCGTGCTTCGCTCCGGTCCACCGTCCTCCGCCGACACGCTTCCTACCGACTCGTGTAAATACACGTAGATGACTTCAGGCTCTGCTGCCTCACACTCGCCTCGCTTTTATACGGACGAAACCCCCCCCCACCGAGTCCTCCACCGTCACCTTTAGGCCTCAGCTTGTATATTTTCTTCTTACTTCTAACTGTTATGATATTGTGGGGAGGACGGCCGCTTCCACCCCCCCTAGCTAAGTTAAGTGTTAATGAACTTCATCTTTTTACTTAGTCGGCCTGTAGAAGTAAACCGCTAGCTTAAGTGGCACGCTGACCCGATGCCAGAACCCACAAAATCTTACGCGAATAAGCGAAAATACCACAAACACATAAATAATGTTCATAACGAGAGATTAAAGCCGCTAAACTGACCTGGACGTGGGATTAAAACGCTAATTTAATTTAATCTTGGATTTAATTATTTAATTCTGCTCCATTGATGGAAAATCAAACTGTTTACTTGGTTATTTAATCATTGAAATTGTGGGTATTATTGTTATTGAACAAATAATTTAAAAAAATTAGAAGTTGATAAACATGAGTCAAAAGCAGGTAAATTAGCTAAAATACTGAATTTAAAAAAATGTATTTTTGGATAAAATTCTTTATTTCTGCCTGATTTGTTTGCAATTTAGTGATTAAAATGTTTCATTATTTTGATGGAAAAAGTTGATAAGCATGATTTAAAGCAGGTAAATTCACTAAAATATGGAATAAAAAGCTGTTTTTTAATATATATATATATAATGATTTAATTCTTCCTGATTTATTTGCTATTAGCCATTAAAAATGTGGATCTTATTCTTTTGGTCAAAAAAATTGGGGGGTGGGTAAAAAGTTGGTAAATATGAAATTGAAGCAGGTTAATTAACTGAAATGTGAAATTAAAAATTGAGTTGATGAATTTAGAAATGTAAAACCAAGTTCCCGTTTTGCGTTGTGATGGTTCTAACTGGGGGGGGGGTCATTTTGGGGGCTGGTTTTCTTTGGAAATGCTGTATTTGAGGTAATTTACCTGCTTGGTCCTCATGGACGTTTCCTGACAGGAGGGTGGGGTCGGGTTTAAATAACTGAATGCATAAATAGGTGCCATGTTGGATGGAGAACATAGACTGGGTTCTTTGGAGTGATAACTGTAGAAATCTTTGTTTTTGTCCCCCCCCGTTCTCCTCGGCTGTCTCGTTTCTGACGTCATTAAGCTTTTACTCCTCGTGATTGTTCCGGTGGTTTCCTGGACTCTGCGGATGGAAACTGTCCCGTGTGGGTCGGTCTGCGTACCTAAACACCTGGCATGCTTCTCCAGACTCTAAAGCTAAAATATGCAACCTTTCTGAGCCGGTCCGGGTCCAGGTCTGGGTCCGGGTCTGGATCCGGGTCCGGAACCAGAGCCGCTCTGGCTTTATTTATTAGAATGTGAAGACGTTGCATGTTGTAGCTTTCCAGGTTTCCCGAGCTGGCTTTGGGGCGAGAACACGCTCCCCCTGTAAATGGGGCGAGAACACGCTCCCCCCCCCCTGTAAATGGGGCGAGAACACGCTCCCGCCCTGTAAATGGGGCGAGAACACGCTCCCGCCCTGTAAATTGGACGAGAACACGCTCCCGCCCTGTAAATGGGGCGAGAACACGCTCCCGCCTGTAAATGGGGCGAGAACACGCTCCCGCCCTGTAAATGGGGCGAGAACACGCTCCCGCCCTGTAAATGGGACGAGAACACGCTCCCCCCTATAAATGGGACGAGAACACGCTCCCGCCCTGTAAATGGGACGAGAACACGCTCCCCCCTGTAAATGGGACGAGAACACGCTCCCCCCTGTAAATGGGGCGAGAACACGCTCCCGCCCTGTAAATGGGGCGAGAACACGCTCTCGCCTATAAATGGGGCGAGAACACGCTCCCGCCCTGTAAATGGGGCGAGAACACGCTCTTGCCTATAAATGGGGCGAGAACACGTTCCCGCCCTGTAAATGGGGCGAGAACACGTTCCCGCCCTGTAAATGGGGCGAGAACACGCTCCCGCCTGTAAATGCTCGGTTGCATCGATGGGTCACGCCGGCGGAAACGGACCAGAGCAGGATCGCGACTCGTCACCGTTCCAGAGTTGGTCTTCTCTGCATGCTGAGTATTTATTCTCCACACGCGTGGACAGGCTCCCCGGACGCTCCGGACCTGGAGGCGGCGTGTCCGGAGTCGGATCGCCCCCCCTTCCCCCCCCGTTTGTTTCTTTAGATTGTGGGATGTGAATACAGACGTTCCCTCAGCATGTTGGTGTTTCAGTTCTGGGAGCGAGCGGCAGGAACGTGTCTGAACTGTTGCTTCGTATTAATCGGTATGTAGACGTCGTCACTAACATCGGCTCAGTTTTGTATCGGCTGTTTGACTTTTGTTCGGATTTTTGAAGCTTTTTGGAAAGATGTTGGCAGGAAAAAAAACTATGTGGTCTCTGTACTGATGTCAAAGTGAAATTAATAAAAACAACTCAAAGGCGTGTTCGTGGCCTGACTTTTCTTTGGGAAAAGAGATGAAAGCCGTTTTCTGTGTGGGGGAGGTGGGATGAAAATATGTCTGAAATCCTAAAATATGAGCTAAGGGGCTGCAGGCTTTGGAGGAAGGATTACAGCCTCTAATTATAGAGCAGAAGGTTAAAGTAGCCGTAAAACATCACGCTTTACAACCGGAGGGTCAAACATGCGGCGCAGGGCCCAATGTGGCCTCCTGAGGGTCCAGCCTGGTCCGCAGAACCAAAGGGTCTAGCCTGGTCCAGAGGGTCCAGCCTGGTCCGCAGAACCAAAGGGTCTAGCCTGGTCCAGAGGGTCCAGCCTGGTCCGCAGAACCAAAGGGTCTAGCCTGGTCCAGAGGGTCCAGCCTGGTCCGCAGAACCAAAGGGTCTAGCCTGGTCCAGAGGGTCCAGCCTGGTCCGCAGAACCAAAGGGTCTAGCCTGGTCCAGAGGGTCCAGCCTGGTCTGCAGGATCACTATGAAAATAAGATATTAATAAATGTATTTGTACTAAAATGCAATTTAGTGATTTATTAAGTGACGTATAATAACTAATATAGTAATAATCTAGTAATTAATTCTGGAATAATTCTGGAATAATTCTGGAATGCGCTGCTAGGTAGCTGCAGTTTGTAACAGCTCCCCCTTAACTTTTGTTTTTTTCAAATATAGTTGTCTTTTTTATTAACATTATTGTCAGATTAGGTTTTTCTTGGAGGATTTTTTATGCTGGTTTGAAGGGTGTGCAATTCAGGAGATTTTTCCTCATATATTTGGCTTTTTTCACTACTTGTTATGATGTGTATCCATAGCAACGGAAAAATTGTTTACCACTGGGATCAACTGTTAAAACTCTCCCAAATCAAGATTTTCAGCGAAATAACACGTCAAATCCCAGTGGAGTTAAGGAGAAAGACAAGAGGATGCAGGGCAGGGGTGAGGCAGAGAGAAAAACGGTGGAGATTTAAACCGTTTCTTCCAACTGTTGTGATGGGTAACGTGAGATCGCTAGCTAACAAGATGGACGAGCTTGAAGTGCTAACAAGGTCTCAGAAAGAGTACAGAGAATGCAGTATCATGTGTTTCACGGAGACATGGCTGCATGAACACATCCCGGACTGTAATGCGTCTGTACACGGCTTCAAGACGGTCCGTGCAGACCGAAATAAACAGCTCAGCGGGAAGCTAAAGGGAGGTGGAATTGCAGTGCTGGTCAATCAGCGTTGGTGCCATCCAGGACACGTCACTGTCAAGGAGAAGATCTGCACAAGAGACATTGAACTGTTAGCTGTGAGTTTCCGTCCATATTATTTACCCAGAGAGTTTGCCTGTGTTATTCTGGTAGCGGTTTATATAATACCAGGTACCGCACCAGAGACAGCCTGTGATGTCATCAGCTCCATCGTGGCCAAACTACAAACACAGCATCCAAACTCATTCATGGCAATCTCTGGAGACTTCAACAACGTCTCCCTCTCTGCTACGTTACCAACTTTCCAGCAGTTTGTCAGCTGCTCCACCAGAGAAAATAAGATGTTGGACTTATTTTATGCAAATACTAAGAATGCATACAGCTCCTCTGCCCTGCCTCCTTTAGGAAGATCAGATCATAATCTGGTTCTTCTCACCTCCACCTACAAGCCCATCGTTCAGCAGCAACCAGTCATTAGGAGGACGATTAAAACCTGGTCTACTGAGGCTGAAGATGCTCTGAGAGGGTGCTTTGAGGCCACAGACTGGAATATCCTCTGTGAACCTCATGGAGATGACATCATCACCATGACTGAGTGTGTGACAGATTACATAAACTTCTGTGTGGACAGCATCGTTCCAACAAGAACAGTGAGGTGCTTCCCCAATAACAAACCCTGGATCACCAGTGACCTGAAAAAGCTGCTGAACATCAAAAAGAAAGCTTTCAGGGATGGAGACAGGGAGTTACTGAAGACCACACAAAAACAACTGAAAACACAGACTAAGAAGTGCAAGGAGGACTACAGGAAGAAGTTGGAGAGCCAGCTCCAGCAGAACAACGTGAGGGATGTGTGGTCGGGAATGAAGAAAATCACTGGCTTCAAGTTAAAGGGGGACCAGACTGATGGAGGTCTGGACAGAACAAACGAACTGAACATGTTCTTCAATAGGTTCAGTTCCCCCCTGCCGACAACCCAACACACCACACACCCTCCATGAGCCCACAGCTTTCCTGTCCCACCTCCCACTCTGTCACCCTGCACCTCAGTCATGGACCTGAACACAGCCTCATCTCCCCCCACATCAGGACATCCTGAGACCTCCTCTGTCTCCACATCAGGACATCCTGAGACCTCCCCTCTGTCTCCACATCAGGACATCCTGAGACCTCCTCTGTCTCCTGTGACCAGGTCAAGAAACAACTGGAGAAACTGAACCGGAACAAGGCTGCAGGTCCAGATGGTGTCAGTCCCAGAGTTCTCAAGACCTGCTCAGAACAACTATGTCCGGTTCTCCAGCACCTTTTTAACACCAGCCTGAGACAGAACAGAGTTCTTGTGCTGTGGAAAACATCATGTCTTGTTCCTGTCCCTAAAAAACCACAACCAGCTGAACCAAATGACTACAGACCAGAACCAGAACCAGGACCAGAACCAGATGACTACAGACCAGAACCAGACCAGGACAATACTACAGCCATTGCTCTGACATCTCACATCATGAAAGTCCTGGAGAGACTCTTACTGGCTCACCTCAACAAGCAAGTGAATACCTTTCAGGACCCATTAAGCCCCGTTTCCACCAGCGGGTCTGGGTCGGGTCGGGCCGGATTGGTCCACGTTTTTTTGCGTCTCCACAGATAAAAACTGGGACGGGTACCCTTGTATCCGACCCGACCCGGACTACTTTTTTGGCACCCTTCGGTAGGGGTACTGATCTAACCGATCCGGACCAAAGAGGTGGAGCTAATACACAGCAATCAGCTGATTCATTGAAAAATCCGCCACTTCCCGCGTGACCCAGCGTAAAAACAAAGCCGGGGTGACTCCTTTCTGTTTCTGTCACGTGTGGCGCCGGTGTTTTGGTTAAACGGCGTTACACGGCAATGATGTCACACGATCACGTAGCAGCGCTGTCCAGCTAATTCTCCGCCTCCAGAATAAGGGTACAGGTTGCTGTGGGGACACAGCGTGAAATCAACACATCCGTACCCAAACCCACCCGGCCCGACCTGACCCAGACCCGCGGGTGGAAACGGGGCTTTACAGTTCACATATGGTAATGGGCTTGGGGTTGAAGACGCCATCATCTTCCTGCTTCAGAGAGCCCACTCTCATCTGGACCAGTCAGGCAGCACTTTGAGGGTCATGTTCTTTGATTTTTCAAGTGCCTTTAATACTATTCAGCCCTGCTTTGCTATGTGAGAAGCTCCATAACTTCCAGGTGGATCCTCCACAACCACCTGGATTTACGACTACCTAACAAACAGACCACAGTTATGAGACTGAAACGTTGTGTGTCTGAGATGGTGATCAGCAGCACTGGAGCACCACAAGGAACTGTACTCTCACCATTCTTCTTCACACTGTACACCTCAGACTTCCAGTACAACTCTGATCCTGTCATCTGCAGAAATACTCTGATGACTCTGCAGTTGTGGGGTGTATCAGTGATGGACAAGAAGCAGTACAGGGAACTGGTCAGTCAGTTTGTGAAATGGTAACAATCAGCTCCTCTTAAATACCAGCAAGACTAAAGAGATGATTGTTGACTTCAGGAGGAGCAAGAATAAGCAGCATAGTCCTGTCTACATCCTGGAAGAGGAGGTGGAGGTGGTGGAGAACTACAAATACCTGGAGTTCAGCTGGACAACAGACTCGACTGGAAATGCAACACTGACTACATCTACAAGAAGGCAAGGCAGACTCTACTTCTTAAGGAAGCTGAGATCATTCAACGTCTACACCAAGATGTTGCAGATCTTCTACAAGTCTGTTGTGGAAAGTGCAATCAGCTTTGCAGCATCTGCTGGGGCAGCAGCATCAGAATCAGAAAAAAGACTTGAAGAAACTAAACAAGCTGATCAAGAAAGCTGGTTCTGTGCTGGGGGAAGAACTCTGGAGCCGCTGGAGCTGATCGTTCAAAAAAGATGCTGCACAAGCTGATGAAGATGATGGAGGATTCTTCCTCCTCTCCACAACACGGTGAAGAATCAACAGAGTGTGTTCAGTGGGAGGGCTGCGGTCAAGGTAAATGTAATAAAGTAATAAATGAATTATAATATAGTAATAAAGTAAATGCTCTATAGTTATAAATAATTGTAATAAAGTAACTAGTAAAGTAAATTTAATATAGTAATAAATGAATTATAGTAAATAGTATATAGTTATAAATTAATTGTGATAATCTAGTAAAGTAAATGTAATATAGTAATAAATGAATTATAATATAGTAATAAAGTAAATGGAATATAGTTATAAATGAATTGTAATAAAGTAACTAGTTGAGTAAATTTAAAGCAACCATTACTGACCTTGCATTTCAGAAAGCACAGCAAGATTATTTGAATATAAACAGTCCCGCCTCACTCCTAAGACCCCCCCCCCCCTTCATTCCTTCTGGCCTCCCAATGCAGAAGCAAAGGTCTGACAGGCAGGTCCCTTGGACAATCCTGGGGGTGCACCCCACTGCAAGGATTGGTTGGAGTTTTCATTGAATATTTAGAGATTGGAATAATATTTTATATTGATTAATGGTGGGTCTGTCCTGTTTTCAGAGTTCCATTACCTCATTCACAGCATTTTACCCTGTTAAAAAAATAGTGTAAGAATGCAACATCGGTAAAGGCTGCTTTAATATAGAAATAAATTAATTATAATATAGTAAAAAGTAAATGCTATAGTTTATTAAAATAATTTATAACTAATCTAGGAATAAAGTAAATGTAATATATGAATAACTGAAAAATATGTGTAATGTTATAAAGAAAATCTAGTAAAGGAAATGTAATATAGAAAAATTATAAAATAAATGTAATGTAGTAAAAGTACCGATCTAGTAAATTGAATTTAATATAGTAATAAATTAATTATAATATGTGTTAAATTTAGTATAACCTAGTAATAAAGTAACAGTTACAAATTAGTTATAGTAAAGTAACTAATCTAGTAAATGTGATATAGTAATAAATTAGGTGTAATATATTAAAATAACTAATATAGTAATAAAGTAAATGTAATACAATAATTAATTGTAATATAAAGTGTAATGTAATGAAGTAACCTAGTAAAGTAAAATAAAGTTATTAATTATAATAAATTAAGTGTAATGTAGTAATTAACTGTAATCTAGTAATAAAATGTAATGTAGTGAAGTAAATGTAACATAGTAATGAAATAAATGTAATATCGTAAATGTAATTAAATGAAAGTTTAATAAAGTGTAATGGAGTAATAAATTAAGTATAATATAGTAAAAGTAAATCCAGTATAGTTATAAAGTCAGTGAATGAATAGTTTGTTTCAAACAAATAAATTTTTTGAATAAAGATAAAAACAAGGGGAAAATCATATTCGAAAAGAAGCAGGAGTACGAGTTAGATCCTGCCCGTCACACCATGTTGATCACAATTCCATGATTTTAACGTAATAGGCTACATGTGTTAAATAAGATTATTCCAAGACACTATTAAGTTTAAGTAATCTGATACTATACAGCATACGATTTTACCTGATAGCTGATATACATTAACTCCATCACATAAGAAAAAACATGGTTACCACAATTATACATAAATGATCTATGTACAGATATGTCATATGATATGTGGACTATTAACCCATAATTAACTGTAATATAGTAATAAAGTGTAATATCTGATGTTTCCAGGTGTCATGCTTCTGTTTGATGTAAAACATCTCCGGGTCAGGAGGAAAACTGCTTTTATCTCTTCTATGTTTCTGACTTTAGTTCGTATGATGAGCTGAGTCGGTTCAGGTTTATCACATGTGGGAATGTACACACATGTACTTTAGAAAAGTTCCTCTGATCATGGTGTGGTTCTGGATTTTCCTTCCAGATACTGGGATTAGATGTTTGCAAAACCATTGGGTTTTGGGGGAACTAAGATTCATCCCACCAGAACCAGTTCCCCCAAGTCTCCCTCATCCAGTCCGATTGGTTCCAGTGGGATGAATCTTAATCGGACTGGACGAGGGAGACTTGGGGGAACTGGTTCCAGTGGGATGAATCTTAATCGGACTGGACGAGGCAGACTTGGGGGAACTGGTTCCAGTGGGATGAATCTTAAACGGACTGGACGAGGGAGACTTGGGGGAACTGGTTCCAGTGGGATGAATCTTAATCGGACTGGACGAGGCAGACTTGGGGAAACTGGTTCTGGTGGGATAAATCTTTAACGGACTGGACGAGGGAGACTTGGGGGAACTGGTTCTGGTGGGATGAATCTTAATCGGACTGGACGAGGGAGACTTGGGGGAACTGGTTCCGGTGGGATGAATCTAAATCGGACTGGACGAGGGAGACTTGGGGGAACTGGTTCTGGTGGGATGAATCTTAATCAGACTGGACGAGGCAGACTTGGGGGAACTGGTTCCGGTGGGATGAATCTTAATCGGACTGGACGAGGGAGACTTGGGGGAACTGGTTCCAGTGGGATGAATCTTAAATGGACTGGACGAGGCAGACTTGGGGGAGCTGGTTCCGGTGGGATGAATCTTAATCGGACTGGACGAGGCAGACTTGGGGGAACTGGTTCCAGTGGGATGAATCTTAATCGGACTGGACGAGGCAGACTTGGGGGGAACTGGTTCCAGTGGGATAAATCTTAACCGGACTGGACGAGGGAGACTTGGGGGAACTGGTTCTGGTGGGATGAATCTTAATCGGACTGGACGAGGCAGATTTGGGGGAACTGGTTCTGGTGGGATGAATCTTAATCGGACTGGACGAGGCAGACTTGGGGGAACTGGTTCTGGTGGGATGAATCTTAATCGGACTGGACGAGGCAGACTTGGGGGAACTGGTTCCGGTGGGATGAATCTTAATCGGACTGGACGAGGCAGACTTGGGGGAACTGGTTCTGGTGGGATGAATCTTAACCGGACTGGACGAGGGAGACTTGGGGGGAACTGGTTCCGCTGGGATGAATCTTAACCGGACTGGACGAGGGAGACTTGGGGGAACTGGTTCTGGTGGGATGAATCTTAACCGGACTGGACGAGGGAGACTTGGGGGAACTGGTTCTGGTGGGATGAATCTTAACCGGACTGGACGAGGGAGACTTGGGGGAACTGGTTCCGGTGGGATGAATCTTAATCGGACTGGACGAGGGAGACTTGGGGGAACTGGTTCCGGTGGGATGAATCTTAACCGGACTGGACGAGGCAGACTTGGGGGAACTGGTTCTGGTGGGATGAATCTTAACCGGACTGGACGAGGCAGACTTGGGGGAACTGGTTCCGGTGGGATGAATCTTAACCGGACTGGACGAGGCAGACTTGGGGGAACTGGTTCTGGTGGGATGAAACTTAATTGGACTGGACGAGGGAGACTTGGGGGAACTGGTTCCGGTGGGATGAATTTTAATCGGACTGGACGAGGGAGACTTGGGGGAACTGGTTCCGGTGGGATGAATCTTAATTGGACTGGACGAGGAAGACTTGGGGGAACTGGTTCCGGTGGGATGAATCTTAACCGGACTGGACGAGGGAGACTTGGGGCAACTGGTTCCGGTGGGATGAATCTTAATTGGACTGGATGAGCGAGACTTGGGGGAACTGGTTCCGGTGGGATGAATCTTAACCGGACTGGACGAGGCAGACTTGGGGGAACTGGTTCCGGTGGGATGAATCTTAATCGGACTGGACGAGGGAGACTTGGGGGAACTGGTTCTGGTGGGATGAATCTTAATCGGACTGGACGAGGGAGACTTGGGGGAACTGGATCTGGTGGGATGAATCTTAATCGGACTGGACGAGGCAGACTTGGGGGAACTGGTTCTGGTGGGATGAATATTAATCAGACTGGACGAGGCAGACTTGGGGGAACTGGTTCTGGTGGATGAATCTTAATCGGACTGGACGAGGCAGACTTGGGGGAACTGGTTCTGGTGGGATCATGAAACTGCAGGTTTCTTCCATCATGCTTATCTGGGCTTGACGTCAGGTTGAGGACCAGGAAAGATGGACAACCAAGTCCAGACACTTCTGTTTCCCCGCCATCCAGGAGGGGCCGTCATGACGACAGGAACGTCTTCATGTCCACAGACGCCAGTCGTTGCTGGTCCAAGTAGGGACTAGTTCAGGTCTTAGACCAGTGAAACAGCTGCAGCGCCTCTGCAGGGCGATGAACTCGGCAGTGAATCACCTGTTCTGCATGTACAGGTGGTCCAGAACATTGCAGAGCCTCACTGTCCGGTACCTCTGGTCTCAGGTCCAGGTCCAGCTGAACCCTGAAGGAAGTCCTCTCCCTCCATCACAGACCAGCTAACAGCACAGACAGCAGCAACACTCGTCTCTTACCTGCTAGTGTAGCCATGGCAACAGAAGTTTGCATCTCAGCTGTTTTGAATGCTGCATGAAAACGATTTGAGTCGTTCTACTGACACGGTGCGCACGCTCACGGCCACTTCATCAGTCAGCTCAGATATCTGCTCAGCCAATCACACGGCAGCATCTCGTCACGTAGACATGCTGAAGAGGAATGTCCGTGTTCGTCGGTCTGAGAACTTCTGACCAGCAGAACCAGCGTGGCCGTGCCACAAAGCTTAGACCAAACCAGACTGGTTTCTGGAACACGACCTCGAGCCTGTTGCATGTGAACGCTAAAAACCAGGACCTAAAATTAGCCTGCACACGTATTCTATGCTTTACGGTAAATTCTCCTGAAACTATCCAAAACGAGCGCACAGTCAGATGTAAAGCATCTGAGTTTCAGAACAAGAGGATGGAAAGAGTATTAAAGCATTTCTGATATCTATGAACAAACTCAGATGAATAAACCTCCATCTGTACCTTCATAGTTCTACATCCAACAGTCTGAGACTGTGAAAGGAAAATAGGCTACTCCATAATGTCTGGCATATATGAGGAGAACACATCCATGACTACTGGCACACTGAAAATCATTCAATTTTACCGTACACTTTGAGAAATTTCAGATTAAAAGTACTACATAATTACCCAAATATGATTACTTTAATGAAAGTTTGAGATACTTTAAAAGCAAATTGCTCAATAATTTCTGGCAATGCCTGGCATGTATGAGCAGAGGCCATTAATGACTATTCACACACTGCACATAAAAATGTCATGTATGATTGCAGTGATACATTATGATGTAGCCTCGTCTGATAGTAGATTTTAAAATACACAATTACTTCTAAGTAACGATTACTACAGTTCTTTAATGAAAAACTAGGTTTGGATAACAGCAGAATAACTGACTCCTACGGCAAGTCTGAAGCAGTCGTGAAATTTGTTCGTGCCTGACAGAAGATGAGAAACACGAGAAAACTGGTGAACGTGACATTTTCTCCTAAATCACTCGAACAAACCATTTAAGAACAAATTTGTTTGAATTTGTAGATTGCAGCAGTTCTGGAGGGGAACTGGGTCCAACCCGGTACCAGAAGGTGGAGCTGATAGTCGAAGCTGAATGTAAATTATTTACAAAAGCACCTAAAGATGAAAACATTTAAAGAATCGTCACATAAACATTAAAAGTCCAAACTGCACTTGAAATGAAATTTGACATCCATATTTGGTTTTGAATATTTATTTATAGATCACAGAGGAAAGGATGCATATGCGACATGTTGGCCATGTACAGAGGACGAGAGGAAAACATGGAAAAACCAAACAAGGAACAAAATGATTGGCCACATCTCACAGATCCGTCTCACACGAACAGTTAACACTCACACACAAGCGAGTCTGGCATCCTTTATTTAAATAATAAGTGCTATGTCAGAGCGATGAGGGTCTATGCTAGTCCAAAAATACCCAACATGGTCTCACTTCATCTCTACATCACGTTTGAATCAAAGTCAGTTTCATCCTTCATCAGAAATGTCACAACCTACAAATAATACAGCATAAATACGACAGAGTACTATGGCCACGGACTGGATAAATGAATTACGTTAAAAACTCTGGGGGAAATGTTTATAAAGAAAAACAGAAAAGGTGCATTATGCTGAGATAAATAGTCTTTGAGGGTCAACTGAAGAATAAAATGTACAGAATATCAGGGCCACTGAAGAAAAGGCCATAATTCTGGGATTAAAGTCAGAATTTCATCTTTTTTTTTCCTAAGTGGACCCTACATAAAAATAAAAATGAGATGTAAAAATAGAAAAAAAAAGAAAAGAAAGTTAAATAAAGTTCAATTATAATAATTATCAATGCTTTTATTGTAGCCTATGACATTCAATTTGTTACTATGCAGCCAAATAAATTGTTTTGAAATTTAAAAATTTAAATTTAATAACACTTTAATTTTCTCTATTTTTTTTTTTTTAGAAAATTGACTTTAATATTGGAAATAAATAATACATAATGCCTTTTCTATATTATTTTGTAAAAAAAAAAAAACAAAACTATTTTTAAACCCTTTTCTTCTTATGATGATGATGTAATGATTTTCTTGATGTATTTTTTCCCCAAACTTTTGTACTTTTCCTTGAAACAAAACTTTTTATTTAAAAAAAAAGTTCCTTTTTCTGACACTGGAAATTTTAAATGTTCAGAATTTACAACATTGATAATCAAATCAGCATAAATTAATTAATTAATTATTAAATTGTTCATATTTGACTTTTCGTTGAAAGTTTCATATACATACATACATATATATATATATATATATATATATATCAGTATATATTTTAGTTTTAGTGGCCTTAAAACTCTGTGGTATTTATACTCCAACATAAGCTGAACAACAACACTGACTGTATGTGTGTCCAGGATTTTAAATATCAACAGCATTTATGACAAAAAAGATTACTGATGGAAAGTTTGATGGAAACACAATCCCTGAGATCCACTTTTCAGGTGAAGTGACGGTTTATGGCAAACTTTCACTCTCAGACAGGTAATTTTCAGCTTTTGTTGCATAACTGTACAATGAAGGAAAAACGAACATACAGAACAAAGCTGGAGCAAACTTTGAAAGTGAATTCAAAAGTCCAAACAAGCCATTTTTAGCCGGTAAAGAACCTCTTCATTGTTGAAATCTTGAATAAAGTAGAAAAACTGGACTTGGTTACAAACACATTTAGTAAAAACCAGGATGCAAAAAAGTGCTCATACAAAGGAAAAATAATTCTAATTTTCTTCTATATTTACATTTTTCTTTTTTTGTTTGTGCAGCGTTAAGGTAAGATGGGTGGTGGTTGGTGAGGAGGATGCGGGCCGGTGTTTAACGCAGACTGAAATGACGTATCTGGTTTTAGACGGTTTCCTCTCCTGCTGTAAACAAAGAATTAAATATTCTGAACTCGGTGACTGCACAGCGTCATTCATTGTCTTTAGCAATATCAAAGTCTCATTCAACTGGCTGTACACAAGGAAAGTCAGGGTGGAGTACGTTTGGGGGGGACAAAGTGCTGTGTTGTCTTCAGACGCGTATTTTAGACTAATTCACCTCGGTCTTATTCAAGACGGTCTTTCTAACTTCCTGAGAAAAGAATCAGGTCCCGACCAGAAACGAAGCCCCGGCACCCTGAAGGACACGCGCCAAATTTTATTTTCCTATCCGAAAATCTGAAAGTCCAGTTACTCATTTGGGCTTGAATATTTACAGCTCCGCTAGCTCCAGCAGCTTGCTATAAACCCACATGCTAGCTATCTAGCTATATAGCTAGACAAGAAGTGGAAATGAAAGTCATTTTGGGGTTACGTTGAGTTCTTTGCAGATTAACAAAGTTATAATTACAATAATATGTTATTATTATTATTATTATTATCAACTTCTTACAATTACTGAAAGGAAAAATCCTGACAGGTGTCCTAGCTTAAACAAGCTAGCTGTAAACATGGCTAACAGGTAGCAAGACAAAAAAGATTCAAATTAAGATAATAATGTACATATTTTTTACTTTGAGACTGAAAGCAGACGGTTTGACACAGACATCTCGTCTTCCCATCAGGACCACATCTTTGCGCGTCCTAGTCGACCAAAATTAAACTCCATGTTTCAGTATCAACTCCGCAAAACAAAAACCGAAAAACTAATTTCACGATGACGTTTATAAATGCTGGTTAACTGCTGCAGTTTGCCACAAACTCGTGTTAGTCTCCAGAAATGCCAGAGCTGGTAGTCACAAAGTCCAACTGCAGTTAAAGGGGAATTTCACCTTTTTTTTTAACCTGGGGTGTGTTTTCATGTGTCATATATGTGAGTGATGGAGGAGGGAATGTTCCCGATAGTTGCAGTAATTAGGCGGCAGGCAGCCTCCCCCACCAGCGCGCTGACGCGAGTCATCATGTTTGCTTTAAAATGCTCACATACAGACCTGGTAGAAAATAAATGACCCATGCCCCCAAATCCTGGCTGAAAAAGACCGTTTACACCGGTGAAATTTTAATTCAACTTTTTGTGTTTTCCTCAGAGGAAAATCTGCTGGGCCAGCATCTAATCATTTATTTATTTATAGAAAAGGCTATTCCCTTTTGATGAAAAAGCTATAGTGTATGTTCTTATTACATCTGGAAAGGGGAGCCAAAGTCACACCAATCTACATTTATTGGCTAAAATCATGTCTCGCTATCTGTCAGGACCACATCTCAGCATGTCCGAATCAACCAAAATGAATCCATGTTTCAGTATCGGCTCAGCAGTGTAACCGAGCTAGCTGTCAGCTAGCTGTCAGCTAGCTCGGTTACACTGCTGAGCCGATACTGAAACATGGTTAGTTTGCTAAGATGTGGTCCTGACAGAAAAACTTGATTTTAGCTAATAAATGATTCACAAAAAAAGTCTGTTATAAAGAAAAATATCTTTTTAATCTCACCTGGAATCATTTTATCTAGCTAATGCCTTGCTAGCTGTTAGTCATATTCACAGCTGGCTTGGTTAAGCTGGGACTCCTGTCAGTTACTTCCATCTTTTTTCCTTTTTTTTTTCTTTTTTTAATTTCTTAAGGTCATTGTTAAAATTCCTGTGCCTTGCATAACTCGGATCACTCAATATGTCTTTGCAGCATAGTTAAAAACAACGTTCCGGGCTAAATGCACATTAGTTCCTTCATTTTCTGGATCTTTCTTATCCTTCAGGATCGGGAGGCTGAAAGCTATTCCAGCTACCATCATGCAAAATGTTGCAGAGCCAATATTTGCTATGTTTTGTGGCATTTATACTCAATCCTGCTGGTGAGGATTTGGCAAATTCATCTGAAAAACATATTTTGTGCATCCACACAACTACGTCATACCTGCATCTAATGAAGTCTTCAGGAGCGAAGTCACATCCAGATGAAGGCTCACTTTCAAATGAATGACTGGACTTTCAGGTTTTTGGGCATGAACATTAGGGATGCACGATATTGGATTTTTGTCCGATATCCGATATGACGATATTTTACAACTGTTTTGGCTGATAACCAGTACCGATATTAAAGCTAAAAATGATGTAATATTCCCTCTTTGTAAAAATGAGAAGAAAAAGAAAACTTTTGCGGCAGATCCAGACGTTGCTGAAAACGTCATGGTGTTAAATGGTGGGGGTGGCCTGATGTTTTTCCCTCCCCCGGATCAAACAGAAGACAAAAAACAAAAAAAGCTTTCTTCAGGTTCGTACCGAAGAGTTTTAGAAGAAAAAAGAACTGAAGACAAAAATAGAATTTTGAGAAAAAAGTCAGAATTGTGACTTTAAAGGGACATGAGGCGAGATTAAGAAATAAAACTCACGACTGGCGCTTCAGGTACCTGCAGCCCCCACCAAGCCGTCACGGAGCACAAACTGAAGCTATAATGTTGTTTATACGCTTTCTCTCCGTAGTTCCACGTTTTAGTGTCTTTCAGTTGATCTGGATCGTTGCTGACGGCAGAAGAATCCATAACTATCGCTTACAGCAGGGGTGTCAAAGTGATTCCAGAAAAGGCCGTGTGGCTGCTGGTTTTCTTTCCAAGCAGTAGCACACCTCGACCCCACTCAGCTCATCAAGGAAATCCAGTCTTAACTTGAAGACTTGATGAGATGAGTGGAGTCTGGTGTGCTACTGCTTGGTTGGAAAGAAAACCAGCAGCCACACGGCCCTTTCTGGAATCACTTTGACACCCCTGGCTTACAGTGTCTGAATTTACCGCGATCGTCTTCTTCCTGCATCAGAACTGTGGATGTAGCGTTAATGACGTCACGTCTGCAGGGCAGCGCGGAAATACAGACACCAAATTGCAGCTTTATGCAGCACACAGCCTGTTCAAGGCAACGGAGAGAAACGTGGTGGAAACGTTATTTTTGGTATTTAGCGCTTCATCACCCATTAATACGAAAAACACGGACATGCATGTTTGTTTGTTTAAATTCCTGCCTCTGGTCCCTTTGATCCCAAAATTATTTTTATTCTGAGCATAAAAACTTGGGATTTTTTTTTTTTATTCCTGGAAATAAAGTCAGAAAATCTGACTTTAATATATATGTGTTTCTGTACATCCTGTAATATACATATATATGTGTTTATGTATATACATATATATACATATATATATATATATATATATATATATATATATATATATATATATATATATATATATATATATATATATATATATATATATATATGTGTGTGTGTGTGTGTTCAGGAAAAAATCAGAATTCTGACTTTTTTCTTGGAATTCTGTTTTGTCTTTCCGCAGTAGCACTAATACTCTTCCGTAGTTTTGTCAGCAAATAGCGACTTTTATATATTGGTTATTTACACTGGTCGATATTGGTACTAATATTGGATCGGTAACGGACGATACTGATATTCGGTTTTGAAGTGAATATTGGCCAATACCGATATCGGGCAGATAATATTGTGCATCTCTAACTGACATTTTCACATTGTGCTGTTTTCTGTCTGACAGATACATGTTGCCTCAGCCAGGGAAGATTCAGGAGGGATTCCTAAACCTGACCATGTGGGCTTTCCACTCATAAGTTCAGATTCAGGAGGGATGCCTAAACCTGACCACGTAGGCCTTCCTCTCAGAAGTTCAGATTCAGGAGGGATTCCTAAACCTGACCACATAGGCTTTCCACTAAAAGTTCAGATTCAGGAGAGATTCCTAAACCTGACCGTGTGGGCCATCCTGTCAGAAGTGAAGATTCAGGAGAGATCCTAAACCTCCACGTGGGCCTTCGTCTCGAAGTGAAGATTCAGGAGAGATTCCTAAACCTGACCATGTGGGCCTTCCTCTCAGAAGTTAAGATTCAGGAGGGATTCCTAAACCTGACCACGTAGGCTTTCCACTAAAAGTTCAGATTCAGGAGAGATTCCTAAACCTGACCACGTGGGCCTTCCTCTCAGAAGTGAAGATTCAGGAGAGATTCCTAAACCTGACCACATGGGCCTTCCACTCTAGTTCAGATTCAGGGGTTTCCTTATCTCCTCCCCTCAGATTTTCCCTTTAAATTTTATTTTTCAGAAATTTTCCTACCCCTACCCACTTGGCCCTCCCCCCCAGAGTTCAGATTCAGGAGGGATTCCTAAACCTGACCACGTGGGCCTTCCTCTCAGAAGTGAAGATTCAGGAGAGATTCCTCACCGACCACTCCCCCCCTTTATATTCAGGAGGGATTCCTAAACCTGACCGTGTGGGCCTTCCTCTCAGAAGGAAGATTCAGGAGAGATTCAACCTACCACGTGGGCCTTCCTCTTATAAGTTCAGATTTAGGAGGAATTCCTAAACCTGACCATGTGGGCCTTCCACTCATAAGTTCAGATTCAGGAGGGATTCCTAAACCTGACCGTGTGGGCCTTCCACTCATAAGTTCAGATTCAGGAGGGATTCCTAAACCTGACCGTGTATGCCTTCCTCTCATAAGTTCAGATTCAGGAGGGATTCCTAAACCTGACCGTGTAGGCCTTCCTCTCATAAGTTCAGATTCAGGAGAGATTCCTAAACCTGACCGTGTAGGCCTTCCTCTCATAAGTTCAGATTCAGGAGGGATTCCTAAACCTGACCGTGTAGGCCTTCCTCTCCTAAGTTCAGATTCAGGAGGGATTCCTAAACCTGACCGTGTGGGCCTTCCTCTCATAAGTTCAGATTCAGGATGGATTCCTAAACCTGACCGTGTAGACCTTCCTCTCATAAGTTCAGATTCAGGAGGGATTCCTAAACCTGACCGCCTATGCCTTCCTCTCATAAGTTCAGATTCAGGAGGGATTCCTAAACCTGACCGTGTAGGCCTTCCTCTCATAAGTTCAGATTCAGGAGAGATTCCTAAACCTGACCGTGTGGGCCTTCCTCTCAGAAGTTAATTTCCACCCCTGGTGGTAACAGTCCTGTTAAGCATCCATACCTTTTGCGATTGGAGAAATTTGGTGGCACGGAGCGAGTGTTGGACAAACACCTGAACTTCTCTTTGGGAAAGAAAGTCGGAGGGCCGTTTTTGGACAGATGCCCCATTTTAAGTGCCAAACTGTGGGGGGTCGGGGACCCCGTCTGCGTGTCCGTGGTCCTGGGAGGAGAGGCAGTCCTCGGAGTGGATGAAGTGCAGGGCGGTCTGGCTGTAGCTCAGCAGGGCCTGCTGCTTCTCCTCAGCGCTGTAGAACAGGGAGTGGGGGTGGACCTGCTGGATGTGTCTCTTGATGGTGCTGACCTTCAGCGTGGCCAGAGTGGCTCCACACACCATGCAGATCAAGCCGTGCCTCCTGCAGTCGTAGTCCATCAGGTACTCCAGCCGCCAGCGCACCTGGTAGTTCCTCCTCTGGTCCTTCCCGGGATAATGGCTGTGACGAGGAGCTGCCAACGTGTCCCTGTATTTGTTCTTCCCTCCAGAGAAACTCTCCTCCTTTTTCACCATTTTGGTGGGCGCTGTGACATCAGAGGGGGCGTCTTCATTCAGTTCTCCTGTGGTGTTGAGGACAGCAGCTTCGCCCAGGCTGATTTCTGCAGAGACAAACAACAGATTCAGAGCTGAGGCCACGAACATTTACTTCCTCTGTGGACAGCAGCTTCAGTCTCTGAGCTCAGTTTGACTTTGTGATTGCTTCATTGGTTCATGTCCGTTTGCTGGTACGTGATGCGTTCAAACACCCGCTGTGTTCATGTCTGGTTCATGTGCGTTTGCTGGTACGTGATGCGTTCAAACACCCGCTGTGTTCCTCTCCGGTTCATGTGCGTTTGCTGGTACGTGATGCGTTCAAACACCCGCTGTGTTCATGTCTGGTTCATGTCCGTTTGCTGGTACGTGATGCGTTCAAACACCCGCTGTGTTCATGTCTGGTTCATGTCCGTTTGCTGGTACGTGATGCGTTCAAACACCCGCTGTGTTCATGTCTGGTTCATGTGCGTTTGCTGGCACGTGATGCGTTCAAACACCCGCTGTGTTCTGCGCCCTCTTCTTCTTTTCCTTCCCCCTCTCTTTCCTTTTTAACACCCGCTGTGTTCATGTCTGGTTCATGTGCGTTTGCTGGCACGTGATGCGTTCAAACACCAGCTGTGTTCATGTCTGGTTCATGTCCATTTGCTGGTACGTGATGCGTTCAAACACCCGCTGTGTTCATGTCTGGTTCATGTGCATTTGCTGGTACGTGATGCGTTCAAACACCCGCTGTGTTCATGTCTGGTTCATGTCCGTTTGCTGGTACGTGATGCGTTCAAACACCCGCTGTGTTCATGTCTGGTTCATGTCCGTTTGCTGGTACGTGATGCGTTCAAACACCCGCTGTGTTCATGTCTGGTTCATGTCTGTTTGCTGGTAGGTGATGCGTTCAAACACCCGCTGTGTTCATGTCTGGTTCATGTCCGTTTGCTGGTACGTGATGCGTTCAAACACCCGCTGTGTTCATGTCTGTTTGCTGGTACTTGATGCGTTCAAACACCCGCTGTGTTCATGTCTGGTTCATGTCTGTTTGCTGGTACGTGATGCGTTCACACACCCGCTGTGTTCATGTCTGGTTCATGTCTGTTTGCTGGTACGTGACATGGTGCTGCAACGTCACGGTCGCGTCCCGGATGGAAAAGTTACATAGAGCAGTTTCTGAGCCTCGGGACGCCGCTGGACAGCGACGGCTGGAAAATGCGACTAATGAATGTTGGTGTGACATCAAAACGAGTCAGAAACGAAGATTTTTAAGGTGGAAAAGTTACATTGTTGGTCTTGAATTAACATGAGTGCATTATTAAGCATTAATTAACTGCTTATTCATGCATAATCAACTGTTAACTATGATTTTGCATTCGTTAGAATAATGATTAATGCATTAATTAGAAGTTAATTAATGCTTACTTCTCAACCTTTCTTAATGCACTATTAAGCCCTAATAAAAGCTGAATTATGTGATACCTTAAGATCAGGCACAGCCCAGCATTCGTAAATGATTTCTAACACCTTAGTAAATCGCTTATTGATTTCCATCCAGATTACATGCAATGCACAGCAGAGCGGAGCTTTGTAGATACATTAATTAGCTGTTACTCCAAATACACACCATTAGTAAAGGATTACTTGAGACATTATTAAGGGCTTACTAGCATATCAACTAACATGGTTATTAATGCTGAGTAATACATACATAATGATAATTAATTACATAATTCATCTTTATTAAGGCTTAATAATGCATTTAGTAAGGTTGAGAAGTAACCAATTAACCAATATGCTAACTAATGCAAATAGTAAAAGTTGTAAATGTATTATTAAGCACTAAATTAATTCTTAATAATGCACTAGTTAACATTAATTAAGGGACCCTTATAGTAAAGTGTTACCATTATGGGTTAACTAAAAGAGCTGCTAGGCTACGGACACAAGCTTTACACGTACATAACATTCGTCCCACACACCTACTCAAGGACCAATCAGATGTCTCTAATCCCTTCCAGTCACAGAGAGGACGGCTGGCACGTGTCCACCTACAAACTGTACGTAAGAGATCCTCAAAGTCCGGATTCCAGTCTGGATCCCGACCACGATCCACGTCAGTCCGGACCAGCCCAACGTATGTGTGGATTAGTGATGCGGGGGCACTTTACGGGGCAGAATGTCCCTTAAATTTCCCACCTGTTGCTAGGATGGGTCGGGTTGGGCAAGATTATTTTCTATATTCGGGCCCACAGGCCAGACAAAAAGCCAAAATGGATGCTTTATAAATAAGTGAAGAAAACGACATGCTGCATAATATTATCCATGGAGGTCTACTGATAACAGCTCTTTACCCAGCCATCATGTCTGCATGGGCCCCACCCGGGACACCCCCGTTATGGGAACCATCTGGGCTCAAACTGGGATTTTTGTGTGGGGCCCTCTGGTCTTCACGGAGAGGACCCCTGCTTTATGTCATGCAGAGAAAAGTTGATCTGCGTCCGAGCGAGGATGCGACCGCGGCCGGGCGGGCGACATCGCGGCTGCCTGAAGGCGAGTCGGTGGGTGGAACGTCACCGTTTTCTGTCCGGAGATGAAATGCCGTTCAGCTCAGGGCTCTGAAAGGTTTCAGTATCCACAGACCGACTCGCCTGCAGCGAGCTGATGGTCACGCGGGACTTTTTTATAACTCATCTGTTTAGATGTTATTTAATCTGGAAATTGTACATAATTAGGGGCGTGTCCCTTTTAGGGGCAGACCGGGTGCTGACCTGCCGGCCGGTGGCTAACAGTTAGCGCCTTGTTAGCTCTCAGTAAGGTCTCAGTTTGCAGCAGAGCAGCAAGATGGCGGATTTCAGTCGGATAATAGCAAGTCTAAGCGTGTCTGACCTTTATCTCGTTGCTGAGGAAGCTAATCTTCGTTAGCTCCTGTTAGTTTCCAGTTAGCTTGGTTAGCATTTAGCCCAGAGTGCGTCAGCTAGAGTCAGTCATTTGCCCGCGGCCGCGCTTTGCCCATTTAATATTTTCTGGGAGTGACGACACGTGACACGGCCACCTGGCTTCCCGTTCCCTTATTCAGACGTAACCGGATGCAACGGCCATGTTTTCTACGGTCTTTGCTCGTAAATGTTTGGTGTTCTGGACGTGCAGATTTAATCTAAGCTCGTTGACCTGGCTTGTGCTTGTACGGTTTCTGATGTGGAGGTGAGAGTTAGAAACCTGGTCCCCGTCCATGTTCCTGGAGCTACAAGCCCTCACCGTCTCGTGTCTGCGTGTCCTCAGAATAATCTTTGGTCCAGGCGGCGGCCATGGCTTCCCTCTCTTGTCGGCTCAGGGTGGTGGTCTCGGGGTGGCATTCCTGGATGTGGCGGCGGAAGCTGCTGACCTTGGTTTCCTGCAGGACCTGAGAACACACCATGCAGAAGGTGCCCTGGCTCTGGGGCCCGTAGGCCACTAGGTAGTCGAGGCGAAGCCGCCAGGGGTCGCCCCCACGTAGCCGCCTCCTCCTGGGTTGACGGAGAGGCTGGGATCCCTGCTGCGGAGCGCCGATGCCTCCGTCCTCGCCGATAAGACAAATGTCCTGAGTTAAAGTGCCGTCTCCCTCTGAATAGATGTCGGCGTTGACCTGGATGGTGGTCACGTCCTCAGCGAAGAGCTCCACCCCCTTTCCTTTGGCGTCAGGCTCTGATTTGATTGAGTTTTCTGACTCCTCTGTGACACAGAAACACGGGATGCTGGTTAGATCAGGAGATAAACCCATAAGATAAACAGCAGGGCTCACAAATACTGAAAGAACACATGCAAACCAAGGTGGGGGCAACATATGGCCCGGGGGCCAGTACGGGTCCAAAGGGTCTAATCTGGCTGCGGGACAACTTTGGCAAATATAAAAATAACATGGAAGATTTTAACTGTTATATTGTAGTAAAAGAAACCAATATCATAATAAAATAACTATAATATAGCAATAAATTAAGTGGTATGTATGTAAAGATTAAACAATTCAGATCTGTGCGTTACACAGTTTTAATGCACGATGTGCAGCGAAGTCATCCTCCGAATTATTCATGTCCTCCAATTAAAGAAAAGGCTAAATTCACAATATCAATTTAAATAACAAAAAACAGAAAAATAAAAGTAAATAAAAATGAAAAAAAATGAATTTAGTGAAAAAAATGTTGCTTTTGAATCGTGGTTGAAAATAATAATTAAAAAAAACAAACAAACAAAACTGTCCCAAATACATCAGAGCATCTTTCTCATGAACATGGACCAACATACCTGTCAGCAGGTGCAGACGTCTGATTGGATGCTACAGAAACACCTGATTGCAGTGATTGGCTCAAAGTGTTGCTCAACAACATTTTAACTTCTGAGCCCCATCATGCTTGTTTACTTGTTTATTTTTGCCGTGTTTATTTTTAATATTTCTTTCGGACTACAATTCAATGTCATGATTTTCATAGAATATATATATACTGTACATATATATATATATATATATATACACACATATATAGATATATATATCTCATATATACTTTTTTGTATAAATATATGTATATACATATATATATATATATATATATATATATATATATATATATATATATAATATATATATATGTGTGTGTGTGTGTGTGTGTGTGTGTGTGTGTGTGATGAAGAGGAGCACCTTTCCTCTTCATCACCTTTTCGCTGCACTTTCTAAGTTTACTTTCCGTTTTACATGGATATAACTTTGTACTTTGTTGCTTTTTCTTATTGGTTTGAAGGAAGCATGATTTTTGATTTTGAGTTTCGTATAGAGAAATGGGGGTGGGATTTAATAAGTTCGCTTCTCCCCACTCCCTTTCAGGCATGTTTAACATACTTGTTTGTTTTGTGGTATAGTGATGGCCACAATTGTTGTGTTTGTTGTTTTTATTGTTTGTTTGTTTTTGTGATTAGGTGATCGGCTATGTAAGTGGTCATCCTTTTATGTTCTGTGGAATATGTGGATGTACTGCCTGAAATGAATGAATAAATACAAAAAAATACAATAAATATTTCGTTATGAGCCTATTTTTTGTTGTTGTGTAATAAATTTATTTATTCAGTGAAGGTTATTCTTTTGGAATTCCTCTTTACAGATGCGGGCATGAAAAAGTTCCTCCCTTTTCTGCCAGTGATAGTGCACCACTACTGCACTATCACTGCACCATTACTGCACTATCACTGGCTGAACGATTTGTCCCCTGAATACGTCGTCACATACGGTGTCCAAACTTGGCGTGTGGAAACGTTCTTGTTCCGGGCGTTCATTCATGCTCTGAAATTGTTTCTCTGTGCGAATGAATTAGCAGACAAGTCGCTGGTAAGTGGCTGGTTAGTGGCTGGTAAGTGGCTGGTTAGTGGCTGGTTAGTGGCTGGTTAGTGGCTGGTTAGTGGCTGGTTAGTGGCTGGTAAGTGGCTTGTTAGTGGCTGGTAAGTGGCTGGTTAGTGGCTGGTTAGTGGCTTGTTAGTGGCTGGTTAGTGGCTTGTTAGTGGCTGGTTAGTGGCTTGTTAGTGGCTGGTAAGTGGCTGGTTAGTGGCTGGTTAGTGGCTTGTTAGTGGCTGGTTAGTGGCTGGTTAGTGGCTGGCAAGTGGCTGGTTAGTGGCTGGTAAGTTGCTGGTTAGTGGCTGGTTAGTGGCTTGTTAGTGGCTGGTTAGTGGCTGGTTAGTGGCTGGTTAGTGGCTGGCAAGTGGCTGGTTAGTGGCTGGTAAGTGGCTGGTTAGTGGCTGGTTAGTGGCTGGTTAGTGGCTGGTAAGTGGCTGTTAAGTCGCTGGTCAGTGGCTGGTTAGTGGCTGGTAAGTGGCTGGTTAGTGGCTTGTTAGTGCCTGGTAAGTGGCTGGTTAGTGATTGTTTAGTGACTGGTTAGAGGCTGGTAAGTGTCTGGTCAGTGTCTGGTTAGCGGCTGGTAAGTGGTTTGTAAGTGGCTGGTTAGTGGCTGGTTAGTGGCTGGTAAGTGGCTGGTTAGTGGCTGGTAAGTGGCTGGTAAGTGGCTGGTTAGTGGCTGGTAAGTGGCTGGTTAGTGGCTGGTAAGTGGCTGGTAAGTGGCTGGTTATTGGCTTGTTAGTGGCTTGTTAGTGGCTGGTAAGTGACTGGTAAGTGGCTGGTCAGTGGCTGGTTAGTGGCTGGTAAGTGGCTGGTAAGTGGCTGGTAAGTGGCTGGTTAGTGGCTGGTTAGTGGCTTGTTAGTGGCTGGTAAGTGGTTGGTAAGTGGCTGGTAAGTGGCTGGTCAGTGGCTGGTTAGTGGCTGGTTAGTGGCTGGTAGTCGGCAGAAAGGGGAACTTTTTAATGCCCGCATCTGTGTATGTTTGACATTTGGACCGTGTGCGGCGCACAGACTGTTATACCCTTTCAATTCTCTTTTCCGACTTTAAATTGTTAACAAAAAAAACAAAACAAATAAAAATATCAGGTTTATGCCTGCAGTGCTAACTGAAAGAACCTTTTTAGCTCCTACTCCGAGGAAGGCTCTTTTTGGGTTCCATAGAAACTGAAATACGTAGATGTTTGGTGATTGGTAGAACTGGTAAGCCCCGCCCCTTGCGTGATCTCCACTTCTTCGGCCCGCCAAAGTCTAACAGCTGTTAACCGAGATCAAAATAACAAAAACTATGACAACAGGAGTGTACCAATTCATTATTAAATGAGAACAGCGCAAGTTCCAGCTTTTTTCAGATGTTCGCCCCCTCTGGCGACAAGTGGAAGTGATGCTAATGTCGCGCACACGCATGAGCTGCTTGGACTGCGTTGGTCTCTAATTTAACCACATTACACTCAGTCTGAGCCCAGAGTCAGAGACACAATGTCTACTGAAGTAATAAAGTTATAAATCTGCACGTTGTTTACGGTTTGATCGTTGAGTAAACTGACAGACTGTATGCTAACGGTAGCAACATGCTAGCGCTGGCTTGTATTTCAAATATCTAAATTCACAGGCCACGACTACCTTATAAAATTACTGCATCAACTAAAGGTAACACGTGTCCAGAGTGTCTCTCTTCCCCGGGAACAGTCATATGTCTGTCATACTGCTGCATTTACATGCTAACAACTTAGCATTGCAATATTCTGCATCCGTATTTCTGTCATTCATCACATTTAGCTTGTTAGTGAGAAGAAAGCAACTGTGGGTCCGTTTTATTCCCAGACTGGATCAGAGCTCCCTCCAATCAAAAAAAGAAAACAAAAGCTGCTCGGTTGTTTACTCCCGTCTCCCGTTTACTCCCGTCTTCCAGCACAACACCGGCACCCATCTGGTGCCGGTGTTGTGCTGGAAAACGCCCCCCTGTCGTGAGGACCGGTCAGACTCCAGTTTGGTTCTCTTCGTCTCCCCAGACCAAACTTTTCTTCTTCATCTTCCTGGAGTCTGAGTTGGGGTTTGAGAGGTTCCTGTTCTCCATCTTTTAGCAGCAGCAGTGTCTCTACATGCGCGGACCTGCGGTGGTGGAATACACGACACCGATGCAGCCAGACCAACGGGAACGTGCAGCTCGTCTCCCCCACAAGCCCCCCCTGGGGGCTTCGTACCCGAAACTCTCGAATTGAGCAGAAACAGTATGAGAGACACCGCAGTGAAGAAAGATCAGCTCATTCTACACATCAGCAGCTGTTAGAGCAGGTGGGGGAAAGAATAGTATTTCACATTTAAACTTCCGCAATGCACCTTTAAATCGATCACAATGGAACACGTCCCGAATCCAAAACTGTTCTGAAATGTCCAAAAGCAATTATTTTATACTGAGCAAATGACCCAGATACAGCTGCAAATGTGGCATTTGAACCTCTGTGATCCTAGAACCTCTCTGATCCTAGAACCTCTGTGATCCTAGAACCTCTGTGATCATAGAACCTCTGTGATCCTAGAACCTCTGTGATCCTAGAACCTCTGTGATCATAGAACCTCTGTGATCCTAGAACCTCTGTGATCCTAGAACCTCTGTGATCATAGAACCTCTGTGATCCTAGAACCTCTCTGATCCTAGAACCTCTCTGATCCTAGATCCTCTCTGATCCTAGAACCTCTGTGATCCTAGAACCTCTGTGATCATAGAACCTCTGTGATCCTAGAACCTCTGTGATCCTAGAACCTCTGTGATCATAGAACCTCTGTGATCCTAGAACCTCTGTGATCCTAGATCCTCTCTGATCCTAGAACCTCTGTGATCCTAGAACCTCTGTGATCCTAGAACCTCTGTGATCCTAGAACCTCTGTGATCATAGAACCTCTGTGATCCTAGAACCTCTGTGATCCTAGATCCTCTCTGATCCTAGAACCTCTCTGATCCTAGAACCTCTGTGATCCTAGAACCTCTGTGATCCTAGAACATCTCTGATCCTAGATCCTCTCTGATCCTAGAACATCTCTGATCCTAGAACCTCTGTGATCCTAGATCCTCTCTGATCCTAGATCCACTCTGATCCTAGACCCTCTGTGATCCTAGATCCTCTGTGATCCTAGAACCTCTGTGATCCTAGATCCTCTCTGATCCTAGATCCTCTGTGATCCTAGAACCTCTCTGATCCTAGATCCTCTCTGATCCTAGATCCTCTCTTGATCCTAGAACCTCTATGTAATCCTAGAACCTCTGTGATCCTAGAACCTCTGTGATCCTAGATCCTCTCTGATCCTAGAACCTCTGTGATCCTAGAACCTCTCTGATACTAGAACCTCTCTGATACTAGAACCTCTGTGATCCTAGAACCTCTCTGATCCTAGAGCCTCTGTGATCCTAGAACCTCTCTGATCTTAGAACCTCTCTGATCCTAGAACCTCTGTGATCCTAGAACCTCTCTGATCCTAGAACCTCTCTGATCCTAGAACCTCTCTGATCCTAGAACCTCTGTGATCCTAGAACCTCTGTGATCCTAGATCCTCTCTGATCCTAGAACCTCTGTGATCCTAGAACCTCTCTGATCCTAGAAACTCTCTGATCCTAGAACCTCTCTGATCCTAGAACCTCTCTGATCCTAGAACCTCTCTGATACTAGAACCTCTGTGATCCTAGAACCTCTCTGATCCTAGAACCTCTGTGATCCTAGAACCTCTGTGATCCTAGAACCTCTCTGATCCTAGAACCTCTCTGATCCTAGAACCTCTGTGATCCTAGAACGTCTCTGATCCTAGAACCTCTGTGATCCTAGAACCTCTGTGATCCTAGAACCTCTCTGATCCTAGAACCTCTCTGATCCTAGAACCTCTGTGATCCTAGAACCTCTGTGATCCTAGAACCTCTCTGATCCTAGAACCTCTCTGATACTAGAACCTCTGTGATCCTAGAACGTCTCTGATCCTAGAACCTCTGTGATCCTAGAACCTCTGTGATCCTAGAACCTCTCTGATACTAGAACCTCTGTGATCCTAGAACTTCTCTGATCCTAGAACCTCTCTGATCCTAGAACCTCTCTGATACTAGAACCTCTGTGATACTAGAACGTCTGTGATCCTAGAACCTCTCTGATCCTAGAACCTCTGTGATCCTAAAACCTCTGTGATCCTAGAACCTCTGTGATCCTAGAACCTCTGTGATCCTAGATCCTCTCTGATCCTAGATCCTCTCTGATCCTAGAACCTCTCTGATCCTAGAACCTCTGTGATCCTAGAACCTCTGTGATCCTAGATCCTCTCTGATCCTAGAACCTCTCTGACCTTAGAACCTCTCTGATCCTAGATCCTCTCTGATCCTAGAACCTCTGTGATCCTAGAACCTCAGTGATCCTAGAACCTCTGTGATCATAGAACCTCTGTGATCCTAGAGACATCTCTGATCCTAGAACCTCTCTGATCCTAGAACCTCTCTGATCCTAGAACCTCTCTGATCCTAGAACCTCTCTGATCCTAGATCCTCTCTGATCCTAGAACCTCTCTGATCCTAGAACCTCTCTGATCCTAGATCCTCTCTGATCCTAGAACCTCTCTGATCCTAGAACCTCTGTGATCCTAGAACCTCTCTGATCCTAGAACCTCTGTGATCCTAGAACCTCTCTGATCCTAGATCCTCTCTGATCCTAGAACCTCTCTGATCCTAGAACCTCTCTGATCCTAGATCCTCTCTGATCCTAGAACCTCTCTGATCCTAGATCCTCTGTGATCCTAGAACCTCTCTGATCCTAGAACCTCTGTGATCCTAGAACCTCTGTGATCCTAGAACCTCTCTGATCCTAGAACCTCTCTGATCCTAGAACCTCTCTGATCCTAGAACCTCTCTGATCCTAGAACCTCTGTGATCATAGAACCTCTCCGTCTGAATGCACCTTAAGATGAGTCCAGGACGGAAGGACTCACCATGCGTCTGAGCCCAGGCCTGCAGGATGCAGTGCTTCTCCTCGGAGCTGTAGACCAGGGAATTGGGGTGGGTGTCCAGCACGTGGCTCTTGATGTGGTCCAGGTGGAGCGAGGGCAGCTCGGCTCCACACACCATGCAGAGCAGCCGGCCCGCCTCGGCTTCGTACTCCATCAGGAACTCCTGGCGGAACCAGGCGTGCAGCGAGTCGTTCAGGTAGCGCTCCAGAGTCCTGGTGGAAGGACCAGGAGGTTCCTGCTCCTCCCCCTGCTGGAGCTGGAGGGTCTCGCCCCCCACAGAGGGGAGAGACAGAGGAAGGGGTTGCTGTGGCTGCTCCAGGGGTGTCGCCGGGTCTGGAGAGTCTGAGTGGATTAAACAAGAGGAAAACTAGTCTTCATGATAACCAGAAGAAAAACCTGCTTCTTTTAAAAAGAAAAATCATGTAACACAAGAAAAGAGACGTTTAACTCTTCAGGACCCAGAACCGGCTCCCAGTCTGGTTCCAGGACCCAGAACCAGCTCCCAGTCTGGCTCCAGGAACCAGAACCAGCTCCCAGTCTGGCTCCAGGAACCAGTACCAGCTCCCAGTCTGGCTAGAGGACCCAGAATCGGCTCCCAGTCTGGTTCCAGGACCCAGAACCAGCTCCCAGTCTGGCTCCAGGACCCAGTACCAGCTCCCAGTCTGGCTCCAGGACCCAGAACCAGCTCCCAGTCTGGCTCCAGGACCCAGTACCAGCTCCCAGTCTGGTTCCAGGACCCAGAACCGGCTCCCAGTCTGGCTCCAGGACCCAGTACCAGCTCCCAGTCTGGCTCCAGGACCCAGAACCGGCTCCCAGTCTGGTTCCAGGAAGCAGAACCAGCTCCCAGTCTGGTTCCAGGACCCAGAACCAGCTCCCAGTCTGGCACCAGGACCCAGAACCAGCCCCCAGTCTGGTTCCAGGAATCAGAACCAGCTCCCAGTCTAATTCCAGGACCCATAACCAGCTCCCAGTCTGGCTCCAGGACCCAGAACCAGCTCCCAGTCTGGTTCCAGGAAGCAGAACCAGCTCCCAGTCCGGTTCTAGGACCCATAACCAGCTCCCAGTATGGCCCCAGAGAGCAGAACCAGCTCCCAGTCTAGTTCCAGGACGCAGAACCAGCTCCCAGTCTGGCTCCAGGACCCAGAACCGGCTCCAAATCTGGTTCCAGGACCCCAAACCGGCTCCCAGTCTGGTTCCAGGAGGCAGAACCAGCTCCCAGCCTGGTTCCAAGAGGCAGAACCAGCTCCCAGTCTGGTTCCAGGACCCCTAACCAGCTCCAAATCTGGTTCCGGGACCCAGAACCGGCTCCCAGTCTGGTTCCAGGACCGAGAACCTGCCCCCAGTTTGCTTCCAGGACCCAGAACCGGCTCCCTGTCTAGTTCCAGGAAGCAGAACTGGCTCCCAGTCTGGTTCCAGGAAGCAGAACCACCAAACCAGCTTCCAGTTTGGTTCCAGGACCCAGAACCAGCTCCCAGTCTGGTTCCAGGACCCAGAACCGGCTCCCAGTATGGTTCCAGGACCCATTACCAGCTCCCAGTCTGGCTCCAGGAAGCAGAACCAGCTCCCAGTCTTACTCCAGAAAGCAGAACCAGCTCCCAGTCTAATTCCAGGACCCAGAACCGGCTCCAAATCTGGTTCCAGGACCCAGAACCGGCTCCCAGTCTGGTTCCAGGAGGCAGAACCAGCTCCCAGTCTGGTTCCAGGACCCCTAACCAGCTCCCAGTCTGGTTCCAGGACCCAGAACCAGCTCCCAGTCTGGCACCAGGACCCAGAACCAGCTCCCAGTCTGGTTCCAGGACCCAGAACCAGCTCCCAGTCTGGCACCAGGACCCAGAACCAGCTCCCAGTCTGGTTCCAGGAAGCAGAACCAGCTCCCAGTCTGGCTCCAGGACCCAGAACCAGCTCCCAGTCTGATTCCAGGACCCAGAACCGGCTCCCAGTCTGGTTCCAGGACCCAGAACCAGCTCTCAGTCTGGCTCCAGGACCCAGAACCAGCTCCCAGTCTGGCTCCAGGACCCAGAACCGGCTCCCAGTCTGGTTCCAGAAAGCAGAACCAGCTCCCAGTCTGGTTCCAGGACCCAGAACCAGCTCCCAGTCTGGCACCAGGACCCAGAACCAGCTCCCAGTCTGGTTCCAAGCAGAACTGGCTCCCAGTCTGGCTCCAGGACCCATAACCAGCTCCCAGTCTGGTTCCAGGAAGCATAACCAGCTCCCAGTCTGGCTCCAGGACCCAGAACCAGCTCCCAGTCTGGTTCCAGGAAGCAGAACCAGCTCCCAGTCTGGTTCCAGGAAGCAGAACCAGCTCCCAGTCTGGTTCCAGGACCCATAACCAGCTCCCAGTATGGCCCCAGAGAGCAGAACCAGCTCCCAGTCTTGTTCCAGGACCCATAACCAGCTCCCAGTCTGGCTCCAGGACCCAGAACCGGCTCCAAATCTGGTTCCAGGACCCAGAACCGGCTCCCAGTCTGGTTCCAGGAGGCAGAACCAGCTCCCAGTCTGGTTCCAGGACCCCTAACCAGCTCCCAGTCTGGTTCCAAGACCAAGAACCGGCCCCCAGTTTGCTTCCAGGAAGCAGAACCAGCTCCCAGTCTGGTTCCAGGACCCCTAACCAGCTCCCAGTCTGGTTCCAAGACCAAGAACCGGCCCCCAGTTTGCTTCCAGGAAGCAGAACCAGCTCCCAGTCTGGTTCCAGGACCCAGAACCGGCTCCCAGTCTGGTTCCAGGACCGAGAACCGGCCCCCAGTTTGCTTCCAGGAAGCAGAACAAGCTCCCTGTCTAGTTCCAGGAAGCAGAACTGGCTCCCAGTTTGCTTCCAGGAAGCAGAACCAGCTCCCAGTCTGGTTCCAGGACCCAGAACCGGCTCCCAGTCTGGTTCCAGGACCCAGAACCGGCCCCCAGTTTGCTTCCAGGAAGCAGAACAAGCTCCCTGTCTAGTTCCAGGAAGCAGAACTGGCTCCCAGTCTGGTTCCAGGAAGCAGAACCACCTAACCAGCTCCCAGTTTGGTTCCAGAACCCAGACCTGGCTCCCAGTCTGGTTCCAGGACCCAGAACCGGCTCCCAGTATGGTGCCAGGACCCAGAACCAGTTCCCATTCCGGCTTCAGGAAGCAGAACCAGGTCCCCGTCTGGCTCCAGGTAGCAGAACCAGGTCCCAGTCTGGTTCCAGGAAGCCAGGTGTTCCAGATCCCTCCCTGTAGTCCTGCTGCACGGGCAGATATTCAGTAGAACTGGTCTGTTTCAGTTTCCTGGGCAACGTTTGGCTTCAGCAGCTGTTTTGTTGCTGCTTTAACACATTTCAGTCTGAACACAGCTGGAAACCAGTAACAGCATCCACACATTCATGTTTCATCAACGACTGTCTGAGTCGCCCTATTTGCATTTATGACACGAAGATTTCAGTCTGCACTCCATCAGGAAACAAAACCATGTGTCCCAGATGAAAGAGGAAGCAGGTCAGCATGGATGTGCTTTACTTCTACATTCTGTAATAAAAAGCAAATAAAGACGCAGAGCAGAACGAGACTGATCAATGATCCTGATCGGGCTCATACACCTGCTGAGACCTCTATACTTTAACCAGTGCTGTTAAATCACAACTCAGAGGTTATGTTGAACTTGTTTACAGTATCTGTCAGCAGCAAAGTCAGCTGATCTGGTCCAGACTGAAGAGACTAGTTCAGTTTCAAGCTGTCATTCGTTATCACCAGTAAAACCAGTGCTGACTGGAGAGAGAACTTTATGTTAGCTCGTTGCTGCCAGCTACTGTCAGACTGGAGACCAGCATGGAAACTGCTCGGGCTTCCTGGCTGGGACCCAGTTGTGTTTGGAGGAACTGCTGGGGACTTTTCTAGTTTTTAGTTGTGGTAAATGAAAAGAAGACTAAATCTTCTCTGATTGTGAATCTGATACAGAAACATGTCTGTAGAAAGTTGGAGCAGGAGCAACAAAAGGTGGAAAATAATAATAGGAGGAGACTTTAATATGTAATCAGTTTAACTGGGAACAGGCCAATAACATGACTGGGAATAAAAGGAGCATTTCAGAGAGTCTCTCAGATGGAAAGATGGACAGAGGCTCACCAATCTGAGTCAAACTGGCCCCAGAGTCTGGCTGTGGAACTGGTCTGATTGCAGCCCAGAACTTTGACCAATATAGAACATTTAGAAAGCAGAAATCCAGCAAGCAGGTCCAGGACTGTGTAGCAGCTGGAATCCTGCATGAGACCAGAACAGGACAACATTCCTCTCCTAAAACTCCAGAACCGGTCTCCTCACTTCCCAGATGCTACACGATGGTACACATCGCCCTGGGACTACTTTTTACCGACGCAGCACTAAACGATGGTAAACATCACCCTTGAACTACTTTTTACAGACGTGTTACTACACGATGGTAAACATCACCCTGGAACTACTTTTTACAGACGTGATGCTACACGATGGTAAACATCACCCTGGAACTACTTTTTACAGACGCGTCACTAAACGATGGTAAACATCACCCTGGAACTACTTTTTACAGACGTGTTACTACACGATGGTAAACATCACCCTGGAACTACTTTTTACAGACGTGTTACTACACGATGGTAAACGTCACCCTGGAACTACTTTTTACAGACGTGTTACTACACAATGGTAAACGTTGTGTTCCCCCCTCCCTGGCCTGGGGTGGTCGAGCGCCCCCAGGGGCCAAGGCTGGCCCCTCTGTGGTGAACGCCGGTCGCCGGGCCGTGGGGGCGGCCGTGCCTGCCCCCTTCTGCCCTGGGGGGATCCCGGGAGGCAGGGGTACCTAATGCCGGTAACGGCTCTTCTTCCGGGGGGGGAATTCATACCCCCCTGGTCTCCTTTCCCAAGACCTCTCCCCCCCCTGCTCTACCTCACACACACACCAGGTTTTGGGGAGGGTGCGTGTCAAGCGGGCGGGGAGGGAGGGCACCAAATGCCTTTGCTTGCCACGTCTAGAGACAGCCTGCTCCCCAGTTTTAACCACACTTAGACACCTAAACACATAAAATAACAACAGCTCACAACCACTTCTGAGGGGCGGGCCATATAGTGTGTGGAAGGAGGGAGGGGCCGGTTGGGGGGTCATGCCCCCTACGCGACCCCACTCCCGGCTGACTTGGCACTGCCCCTCATTTTAACTCAAACAACACACATCTTACACACACATCATGACGGGTGGGGGGGGGGGGGGGGGGGTGGGGGGGCAGGGGGGGAACGTGTTGGGGGCTTGGAGCTCACGGCTCCTTCCCCGGCCCGAGCACCACTCAGGAGGCACGAGGGCAGGGCAAGAGAGAGGGGGTAGTGAGAAAATGAAGACAGTGTGAAAGAGGAAAGTGGGAGGGAGGAACTGGGCTGGAAGAGGGAGGAGAGGGGAAGTGGTGGAGGAAAGGGGGAGGAGGAAGGGGGCATGCTCGTGAGTGTCTAGAGGGAGGCAGAGGGGCGAAGGAAGGAAGGGCGGGAGGGAAGGCAGAGGGAGGGCGGGGCGGACAGTAAGGGGGGACTGTAGGGGCATGGGGGAAGGGAGGGGGGGCGATGTGTGGGGGGGAGGAAGGGGTGGGCAGTTATGGGGGGGAGGCAGTGTGTGAGGGGTAGAGGAGGGGGGGAGGGGGACGGAGAGGGAGGGAGTGGAGGGGGAGGGAGGAGGGGGGGTAGAAGCGGAGCGGGGGGGGGGAGTGTGTGTGTGGGGGGGACATGGGGTGTGGGGGGCGGGCGGGGGGCAGGGTTCGTATCTCGGTGTTCGTGCCGGGCACTCGGTGTCGGTGTGGTGCGGGGCTGCGGGGTGGGGGCCGGGCGCTTGGTGGGTGCGGTTTGTTTGTGGCTTCCGGGCTTTGTATGCGGGGCGGGCGCGGGGGGGACTGTATCTTTGTGTGGTTGCTCTTCGGTGTTGATGTCTTGGGTGCCCGTGCTCGATGTGGAGCGGGAGCGAATCTTTCAGCCCAGGGGGGAGGGTGTGGGGGGTGTGTGGAGCGTGGGGCGGGGGGGGGGGAGGGGGGGCGCCCTGGTGTCAGGTGTGGGGCAGGGCGTGGGGGGGGGCGGCCTGCCCTGGGGCGCGTCTGGGGGGCCGGTCCTCCTGGGTTTCAGTTGGCCGCCCGGGCCGGGGGGGGGGGGGGGTGGGGTGGCTGCTCCTGGCGCTGGCCCTGGCCCGCGCTGTCTCCGCTCCGGGGCGCCCGGTGCCCGGTGGGGTCGGCAGCTGCGGTCTTGGTCCGCTGGGCCTGGCCCCCAACTCGGGGCTCCGGCGGGCCGCCCCGCCCTTCGGGGGATGCATGTCCGCTCTTTGGGGGGGGGGGGGCTGGGACTGGCCTCTGGGGGCTGCTGGGGCCTGGGTCGTGAGCCTTGCGGGCTTCCTCCTCCTTGCAACAGGCTGCATCTCATGACTGTATCACCACGGAGCACCCTTTATTATGCATGTTACACTGTGACCTCTTCCCATTCGAGACTAGTTTACCCTTCTCACTTCCCATTCCTCTATTGTCCCTTCTCTGCGTAGTTCTCGTCTCTTTTATGATCTAGATTTAACCACCTCAGCCTCCTTAGGGCTTTTTTTTTTCCAACAAGACCTTGTTGTCAACGCTACAAACCAGCTTGAGGACATTTTCTCTCCTCTCTCTCTTCCTCTTCCTACTCCTTTCTCTCTTTTCACTTTCATCATTACCTCTTTAACTTTCATTTCTCCTTTCGCCCACAAAGTGAAAACATTTAGAAAAAAAACACTCCTATTTCCCCTACAACTTTCCAAGCAACATTTCCATTCCTTCATCTCAGGACAAGAAAAAAACAAAAAAAAAACAATGAAACGCACCCTGAACACATTACCTACCCGTGAAACACACCCTAACACTTTTACAATTACCCATGAAACACCCTAACACTTTTACGACATACACACTGAAGCACACCCTAACACTTTTTATAGACGTTACACACAATGTAAACATCACCCTAACTACTTTTACAGCGACTACCGTGGAAACACACCCTACACTTTTACACGTCCCTGCCCCCTACTTACACGTCCCTGACCCCGCCTTCACGCTCTTGCCCCTAGCCTTACACGTCCCTGTCATCACCCTAACTACTTTTACAGACTTACTACATGATGGAAACATCACCCTAACTACTTTTTAACAGACGCGTCACTACACGATGGTAAACATCACCCTAACTACTTTTACGGAGCGTCACTACACGATGGTAAACATCACCCTGGAACTACTTTTACAGACGCGTCACTACACGATGGTAAACATCACCCTGGAACTACTTTTACAGATGTGTTACTACACGATGGTAAACGTCACCCTGGAACTACTTTTTACAGACGTGTTACTACACGATGGTAAACATCACCCTGGAACTACTTTTTACAGACGTGTCACTACACGATGGTAAACATCACCCTGGAACTACTTTTTACAGACGCGTCACTACACGATGGTAAACATCACCCTGGAACTACTTTTTACAGATGTGTTACTACACGATGGTAAACATCACCCTGGAACTACTTTTTACAGACGTGTTACTACACGATGGTAAACATCACCCTGGAACTACTTTTTACAGACGTGTTACTACACGATGGTAAACATCACCCTGGAACTACTTTTGACAGACGTGTTACTACACGATGGTAAACGTCACCCTGGAACTACTTTTGACAGATGTGTTACTACACGATGGTAAACGTCACCCTGGAACTACTTTTTACAGACGTGTTACTACACGATGGTAAACATCACCCTGGAACTACTTTTTACAGACGTTTTACTACACGATGGTAAACATCACCCTGGAACTACTTTTACAGACGTGTCACTACACGATGGTAAACATCACCCTGGAACTACTTTTTACAGACGCGTCAATACACGATGGTAAACATCACCCTGGAACTACTTTTTACAGACGTGTCACTACACAATGGTAAACATCACCCTGGAACTACTTTTTACAGACGCGTCACTACACGATGGTAAACATCACCCTGGAACTACCATTTACAGATGTGAAGGTGTTTTTTTACATTTCAAACATTTCTGGATTCGGGCTGTAAAAGTAAATAATGTGCTACATATTTTCTCTCAGAGGTACTTGATGCCACCCAGTGTTTTTAAAGTTCAGCGTCATTTCGGTCTACGTGGACTCCTACCCACCGTCCTGCTGGCCGATGTGCTGCGAGTCCTCGTCGGACTGCAGCGATGGTCCGGCTGCAGAGCCATACGACCTCTGACCTCCTCCCAGACTCAGGTGGCTCTCCCAGCCGGAGCGGATCACCTCCTTGTCGGCGGCGCTCCACAGCAGCGAGTCCGGGTGCTTCTGCCTGATGTGTCTCTTGATGGTGCTGAGCTTCAGGGTGGCCAGCGAGCTGCCGCACACCATGCAGATCATGCCCTGCCTCTGGGGGTCAAAGTCCATCAGGTATTCGCTTCGCCAGTACTCATGGTAGTAGCGTCGGTGGTCGCGACCGGGAATCCGGCTGAGGCCCGGCCGCGACGCCCTCTGGACCCTCGGTTTGCGTCCAGAAGGTCCTGGCGCCGGCGAGAGGAGGAGGGGATGGTCGGGGCCCTCTGTGATGCTCCAGTAGCTGGTGCCCGGTGATCTGACAGCTGTGACCACACCTGGTTCCTCCCCACCATGGCCGTTGGCAAGATTGTCCACTCCTAAAAGAAGAAAGTTATTTATTATGAAGCTGTTTTTACACGTTCAACTACAAATGCTTCACATCAGTGAAATATTAGTAAAGAATAACGCTAACAGGACAGAGAACAGGGTTCGACCTGGTTCAGGTTTCATCTGGATCTCTGAGAAGAAAATGAACCATGAACAGAGGTGATTGTGTCAAAACTGCAGGGACATCGTCTCATATCCACCTCCGGATCCAGGACCGGATCTAAACTGTGTAGCTTTGTTCCTCCGATTGGGAAACAGAGGACCTTTATCTTTTTTAAAAGGGTCCCATGCTCCCCGTTCTCCCTAGAAAAGGTCCTATGTTCCCCATCTACCGTCTTCTTCCGCTTATCCGGGATCGGGTCGTGGGGGCAGCTGCCTAAGCTGGGAAGCCCAGACTTCCCTCACCCCGGCCACAGACCCCAGCTCATCCGGGGGATCCCGAGGCGTTCCCAGGCCAGCCGTGAGACGTGGTCCCTCCAGCATGTCCTGGGTCTCCCCCAGGGTCTGGTCCCGGTGGGACGTGCCTGGATCACCAGGGAGGTGTCCAGGAGGCATCCTGACCAGATGCCCCGAGCCTCCTCATCTGGCTCCTCTCTATACGGAGGAGCAGCGGCTCTACTTTGAGCCTCTCCCGGATGGCCGAGCTCCTCCCCCTATCTCTAAGGGAGAGCCCGGCCCCCCTGCGGAGGAAACTCATTTTGGCCGCTTGTACCCGCGATCTTGTTCTTTCGCACCGATCCGTCTGTCCATCTCCCGCTCCATTTTTCCCTCACTCGTGAACAAGACCAGAGATACTTAAACTCCTCCACCTGGACCAGGACCTCCCCCCGACCCGGAGAGGACACTCCCCCCTTTTCCGGGTGAGGACCATGGTCTCGGATTTGGAGGTGCTGATTCTCATCCCGGCCGCGTCACACTCGGCTGCAAATCGCTCCAGCGAGAGCTGGAGATCACAGCCCGATGACGCCAACAGAACCACATCATCTGCAAACAGCAGAGACCCGATCCTGAGGCCACCAAACCGGATCCCCTCAACACCTCGGCTGGACTAGAAATCCGGTCCATAAAGGTTCTGAACAGGATCGGGGACAAAGGGCAGCCTTGGTGGAGTCCAACTCTCACCGGGAATGGATCAGACCTACAGCCGGAAATGTGGACCAAGCTCTGGCACCGGTCGTACAGGGACCGGACAGCTCGAACAAGGGGGTCCGGCACCCCGTACTCCCGGAGCACCCCCCACAGGAATCCCTGGGGGACACGATCAAACGCCATCTCCAAGTCCACAAAGCACATGTAGACTGGTTGGAGAACTCCCATGCCCCCTCCAGGATCCTGAAGAGGGTGTAGAGCTGGTCCACTGTTCCACGACAGGGACCAGAACCAGAACTAGAACCACACTGCTCCTCCTCAATCCGAGGTTCCACTATCTGACGGACCCTCCTCTCCAGGACCCCTGAATAGACTTTACCAGGGAGGCTGAGAAGTGTGACCCCCCTGAAGTTGGAGCACACCCTCCCATCACCTTTTTGAAGAGGGGGACCCCCCCCCCAGTCTGCCAGTCCAGAGGTACTGTCCCCGATGTCCACGCGATGCTGCAGAGACGTGTCAGCCAAGACAGCCCCCCAGCATCCAGAGCCTTAAGGAACTCCGGTCAGATCTCATCCACCCCTGGGGCCCGGCCCCCGAGGAGCTTTTTAACTACCTCTGTGATCTCAGCCCGGTGACCCCCCCCCCCCCCCCCCCCCCCCCCCCCCCTCTCCTTTTGTTGGTGATGTTTTTTCTTCCCCCCCTATCCCTTCACCCAACCCCCCCCTCCCATTCAGACTTTCCCCCTCCCCCCCCTCCCCGCCGGATGCCACCAAAACCCTCAAGACCGAAACCCTTCCCCCTCCCCCCTAACCCCCCCCCCCCCCTGCCCCCCCTTTCCTCTCACTACTCCGAGCCCAAGCCAGGAAGCCCGCAATCCCCCACCCACCCAGAAGCCCGTAAGTCCCCCAACCCCACGGCCGGAGGCAGTACTCCCATCCCTACCGGACGACGATAGCCCCTCGCCACTGCCCGGAAGGCCGTAAACCCCTCGCCCACTGCCCGGAAGGCCGTAACCCCCTCGACCCCTCTCTTTCCTTTCCTCTACCTCACCCCCTCCCTTCCCCCCCCTTTTCCCTTAATAATGTCCTATTTTCCTTCTTTTTCTTTTTCCCGGGAAAACATTGCACAGATATGGAACATCATCACTCTCATCAGTGCAGGGATTAAACCTGTTCCCACATACGTGGGAGTTATCAGATTACTGTAATACTCTGATTTAAAGCATCTACTTCTACTTCTGGCCTGGTCTACACGTATATCAGCTTTAACTGGGAGTACATATGTAGATATGTCACTTCCTGTTATTTTCAAAACATCCCGCCCTTGATGAACATGGCGGCTCCCGACGCAGCATTAGCATTTAAAGAACAGCATGTTGGAGAATAAAAACTTCTGGAGCTAACAGTTCAGACAAAATCAGAGGTTTACCTGTAAAAGTTGGAGTGGATTTTAGCTTCATTTTGACATCATACAACGGCTAAATATCCCACACCTTTCCGTAAATATGCTAGTTAGTCCAACTTTAGAAAGTTAGCAAATTCAGATTAAAGATCCAACAACATCACATGGATCCAGTAATCACCTGTGAGATAGTTTATTATATGATTTACTTTGTTCTAACAACAATAATTGATGTGACAGTGTTTTTTTAATATATATATATAGTATATCTATATCTATATATATGATATATTATGTGTTTGTGTATATATATATATATGTATATATGGTAGTGATTGACATATAGGCTAGAAAAACGTTTTATTCCTGAAAATTTTGTTCTATTGTTATAACCTTTAACTTTCCAACTATATTTGTTCGTTTTCTTTTTTTTTGCTGAAATATGCTTCTTTTACTTTTGTAGCAATTTGCAACTTGAGTGCCTTAAATTGTCAAATTGCTGTTGCATAAATTATATTTCATAAAAAGTCAAATTTGGCTACTTGTTTATTTTCTACTTCACTTCATCAAAAATTCTAATCCTGAAGGAAAAAATTAACATTATTATTTTATATGCACCATGGTGTTCTAGACTCCGTGTTGTGCGTTAAAACTGTGTAATGCACAGCTCCTCTTGCTTAATATAGAAGTATACATATTAAACATACAGTATATATGTATATATATATATATATATATATATTTAGGTTCTTTAGATATATATATATATATATATATATATATATATATATATGTATGTATGTATACAGCCATGGAAAAAATTACACCTTGTCATCAAAAATAATGGTTATGCAATCGAGTACCAACTGTGGTGTGAATCATGTGACTAAAGGTGACAGAAAAGAAAATCTAAAATGCCTAAAAGCTGTTTTCGGCAGGACGACACCATTGATGTAAGAACTTAATAACCAAAATGACTTATCAAGAAAAGCATGAAAATAGCAGATATCAGTTCTTAGACTGAATTGTTATGAGGTATTTTTGTTGTTATCGTTATATTTGTCCAGACAAATGTACTTTTCATAGTACCGGGCATTAAAGTACCAGGAAATATGAGAAAACAAGGGTGGTCTCTTCGTTTTTCCCATGGCTGTATGTGTAAATATTTGAGAAACAGTTCCAGTAGGACATTCCTCACAGGTGTTATTCAGATTGAGCTGGATCAGTTTGGGAACTGGATCCTGAACCGGATCCATGTTGCTGGTTCTGAGGCAGGATTTCTGACCCCGTCCACCGTCCGGTGGCCCACGGGGCTCAAACCTGTGATTTCCGGCTGTCATGTGGAGTGATGGCTGTCATGTTGTTTTGTGTCGGGCTCGCGCAGGTACCGCGGCTGTCCGGTAGGTGTCAGCGGTGCGACTCCGCCGCGGTGCCGTTGAGCCTTTGTTTTGGAGGCAGAGGGACGGAGGGGCCATGCCGCTCCGCGGCTTTGTCCCTGCGTGGATTAACTGTCTGACAATGGCGCGTCACTGAGCCGCCGCAGCAACCCGCAGCTGTGCGGGACAGAAACACATGAATCTGCTCTCCGTGCTTTACCTCCCAGCTCGCTCCCCCCGCGCGGCGCTTCCTCCTCTCCGCTGATTATTAATGAGAGCAGCTCCGGCTGCTCGGAGCGGCGGAGGTCCACGGGCTCGTCCAGCCCGGGCTCCGGCTCCAGCTCCAGCTCCGGCTCCGGCTCCTCCATCCCCGGCCTGGCTGCTGCTTCGGCGGCTGCTCCTCCTTCCTTCAGCGGGGCGACATGTCACGCTCACATCGCTCGGCACGGCTCGGCACGCATCTGGCAGGCGCTCTAGAACGAGCCCATTGCTTTAGGAGCCCGTGTCCCCCCACCCACCCACGCGCGCCCCGCACCGGAGCCAAGTTAACTTTTCATAGATGAACTCAATCCGGTGTTCCTCCGGCGGACGGCCGTGCTCGCGCTGCTCGGGCTGGACGCGCCTCTGCGTAGGCCTCCGCTCATGTATTTTAAGGTTCTTGCTTGTCTTCTGGGTGGGGAGCCGGACTAGGGGCCCCTGGGGCTCCTTAAGGGGCTCCTGGGTAAATTTAAAGAGACAGTAACAGTGTCAGCGATGCACACCCACCCCGGGGGGGGAGGCGGAGGGAGCGGCTAATGCTGATAAGCCTCTAATAGCTCCAACGGCTGTTGTGTCAGAACCTGGTGGCAGAGGAGCTGCGGTCCGGCACGTCACTGGTTAAAGGCGAATCAGGGCCCCGCGAGCTCTGTGCCGGATCCCAGGCTCCGCTTCCAGCCTGGAAAGACCACAGCCCGCCCCCGCTGCTTCTCCTCAGAGCTGGCTGACTGATTGATTGATTGATTGATTGATTGATTGATTGATTGATTGATTGATTGATTGATTGATTGATTGATTGATTGATTGATTGATCGATTGGTCGATTGGTTGATTGATTGATTGATTGAAAACACTAAAGGTGACACCTCTCTGGAAAGCTGAGACACTTTGGCGCGCGCACACAACAATCTGTTGGAATGAGTAGTTTATAAATCAGCTGTTAGGTTCCTTCCCCACATCTAAAGGAAACGATAAGAGCCATTTAAAGGGACGAAGCGCGATTTTTCACCGCTAGGTGGGCTGTTGTTCTGGGACCAAACACAGCTGTCATGACTGACAGATTCATCATCCAGGAAAGCAGCGTTTTCCCCAACAGGTCAATTCTGCAGAAAGTGTGAAGCCCGCAAATGAAGTTAAATAACTGTAGTTCTTTCTGCATCCTCTAGGGGCTCCAAAACAGAGCAAATCCCCACAGACTCCCATGTTCAAAAGACCAACTTCACAGCTGAAATAAACACGTTTACAGCAGAAATAAACACGTTTACAGCAGAAATAAACACGTTTACTGCAGAAATAAACATGTTTGCTGCAGAAATAACATGTTACTCAACAAACCTTACAGCAGAAATAAACACGTTTACTGCAGAAATAAACAGGTTAATAGCTGAAATAAACACGTTTACAGCAGAAATAAACATGTTTACAGCAGAAATAAACACGTTTACAGCAGAAATAAATAGTACAGCAGAAAAAACACGTTTACAGAGAAATAAACACGTTTACTGCAAACAGAAACAATAAACACATTACAGCAAAATAAACACGTACAGCAGAAAAAACATGTTACAGCAGAAATAAACACTTACAGCAGAAAAAACACGTTTACAGCAAAAAAACACGTTTACTGCAGAAAAAACAGGTAAACTGAAAATGCATGTTTACTGCAGAAAAAACACGTTACTGCAAAATAAACAGGTAAACTGAAATATCAGGTTTACTGCAAAAAAACACATTACTGCAGAAAAAACACGTTTACAGCAGAAATAAACACGTTTACTGCAGAAATAAACAGGTTAATAGCTGAAATATGCATGTTTACTGCAGAAATAAACACGTTTACTGCAGAAATAAACAGGTTAATAGCTGAAATAGCAGGTTTACTGCAAAATAAACACATTACTCAAAAAACACGTTTACAGCAAAAAAACAGTTACTCAGAAAAAACACGTTACCAAAAAAACAGAATAGCTGAAAACGTTACCAGAAAAAACACATTACCAAAAAAACACGTTACACAGAAAAAACACGTTACTGCAGAAAAAACGGAAACTAAAGCGTTCCAAAAAACCACTGCAAAATAACGAGACCTACGCAGAAAAAACCTTACAGCAGAAATAAACACGTTACGCAGAAAAAACACGTTTACTGCAGAAAAACAGGAATAGCTGAAAAAAACGTTACAGCAGAAAAAACACGACCAAAAAAATAACATTTACTGCAGAAATAAACACGTTTACTGCAGAAATAAACACGTTTACTGCAGAAATAAACAGGTTAATAGCTGAAATATGCATGTTTACTGCAGAAATAAACACGTTTACTGCAGAAATAAACACGTTTACAGCAGAAATAAACAGGTTAATAGCTGAAATATAACACGTTATTAGCTGAAATATGCACGTTTACTGCAGAAATAAACACGTTTACTGCAGAAATAAACAGGTTAATAGCTGAAATATGCATGTTTACGTGCAGAAATAAACACGTTTACAGCAGAAATAAACACGTTTACTGCAGAAATAAACAGGTTAATAGCTGAAATATGCATGTTTACAGCAGAAATAAACACGTTTACTGCAGAAATAAACAGGTTAATAGCTGAAATATGCATGTTTACAGCAGAAATAAACATGTTTACAGCAGAAATAAACACGTTTACTGCAGAAATAAACATGTTTACTGCAGAAATAAACAGGTTAATAGCTGAAATAAACACATTTACTGCAGAAATAAACATGTTTCCAGCCTGGTTCTAAACATCATTTAGGTTTAATGGTCAAGTTTACCTTCATGTCAACTGTGAGGAGGGTGAATTTTTTTTATAACTCATTCGTTTAGATGTTATTTAATCTGAAATTACACATAACGAGGGGCGCGTTCTTGTGATTGACAGGTGGCAGACCGGATGTCAGCCGGTGGCTAACAGTTAGCTCCTTGTTAGCGCTCAGTAAGGTCTCAGTCTGCAGCAGAGCAGCAACATGGTGGTTTTTAGCAGCTAACAGTCCAAACATGTCTGACCTTTTCCCGCCGCTCAGGAGGCTAATCTTCATTAGCTCCTGTTAGTTCGAGCTAGCTCAGTTAGCATTTAGCCTAGAGTATGTCAGCTGTCAATCATTTGCCCCGAGGTTGTGCTTTGTCCACTTTAGTATTTTCTGGGAGTGAGAAGATGGTGACGGTGGGAAACGGTGGGAACACTTTCCCTGTTCAGACGTGACCGGATACCACGTCCATGTTTTCTAGTCTTTGGTTTCCATCTGGTTCTGATTATTGTCTGACTGCTCAAACATGATGATGGAAGAGGAGACAAACAACTATGGGATGAAAGATACCAGATATCGATCTGATACCAAGTAAATAAAGGGGCGAGTATCATCTATATCAATACCGATACTTTTTAATAGGGCTGTCAAATTAACAGATTTATGCAAAGAGATTTTTCTGTGGAATTTAAACACTACTTTTTAACTAATTAATGCATTAACAACCAAATTATTATCCACAGCACAAAAACTGAATTTGTCATTATCTGGCCAAATATAACTGATATTTGGCATGAAATTATTCATACCCTCCAATTAAAGACAGAAAAAAAAATATGTCAGTAAAATAAGCTGAAATTGACAAAAGTGATAATAAATAAAAATTCTATGAAAATCATGACGTTGATTCTGAATTCTGGTTCAACAGAAATATTAAAAACAAACACACAAAAAAATAAAACAAGTAAACAAGCATGATGGGCTCCTGAGCTAAAATGTCATTGAGCAACACTTTGAGACAATCACTGCAATCAGGTGTTTCTGTAACGTCCAATCAGACGTCTGCACCTGCTGACAGGTATGTTGGTCCATGTTCATGGGAAAGATGCTCTGATGTGTCTGAGACAGTTTTGTTTGTTTGTTTTTTTTTTCTTTGAATTATTATTTTCAACCACAAATCAAAAGCAATATTACATTTCATTAAACTGTAATTTTGTCAAACTTGATTTATTATTAGTTTCTTTAGTTAGTTGTTATTTGAATTACTCTGTAAACTTGGCATTTTATTTAATTGTAGGGTATGAATAACTTTGAGGACGACTGTAGATACTACCTTGTCACCAAGGTGAACCAGATCCATAATAGTTTAAAGCTTCCATGTAGTTTTATAATCAGATTTCCAAAAACAAAGTCTCACTGGAGCCGTTTCAACAGTCTGAATGTGGCTTCATCTTAGAGAGAGAAGCTGGTTTAGGGAATATGGGGTCTGGTCATAGCAGAGAACCGGATCCATCAAAAACCACTTCATCCTCCATATTTATGAAGATTCTGATAGTTTCCAAGACCTACATTGAGGTATGGATATAATCCCACTAGTATATATCAATATCAATCCCAACATTGGTATTGGCATTTATACTGGTATCAATATTTGTATTGATCCATTACAAGCAAACATAAGAAAATATGTTTTCTTTCAAATGACTTCATACTCCAAGCTATAGATATCTGTATAATTGCTAGATCTCCTATGGTGGCTTGCCAAACGGCATCACTGGCGGCCATCTTACCACAGCTGGGCTCTCTCTGGCCCTATGGTTTCTGAATGAACGAGAGTGGTCTCTGCAAACGCAAATAATCATATTTCACATTAATCAGACCACTCTGGATGGATTTACAAATGGTTTGGCTTCTTACAAACGTTATTACTGTACGTTACTATAATTCTGGGTGCTTGAACATGTTGAAACTGCAGCATTTCTTTTTGAAAAATGACTTAATTGTGTAGCATAGTTGTGCATCACGGCTAAAGCTAGCCTACGTAAGTAATAACGGCTAAGATGACAGCTAGATCTTTAATTAAAAAGCAAGGTTTAAGTACATCAGTGACGATTTTATGATCAACCCTTTTGCTTAAATTACTGTCTTCAGTCGTAGTGATTGTAGAGTGATAAGCTGGGGTGTGTTTCCCAAAACCGCTGTTGCCAACAGTTTAGCAACTATGGTTTTAGTGAAGGCGCCCTGTCTAAAGCCTTATTTACACCCTACGAACGGAGCTTTTGTCTGGTCCTCCCGTCCGTCTTCCTTTGTCTGATGACCTAGATTAGATTACGTTTGAATGACACTCCTACATGTCCAGAAAGTAGGTGTAATTAAGACGAGGTGGAAAGCTGTGAGTGAAACCTGGTAGCACAATTTACTCAGAAAGTTTAAGATGTAATCAAATCTTATTGAATGCATTGTCCCTTTTTTAAGATGAACTCAAACTCAAATCTTTTTTCTACAACAAGTTCATAAATATAGCTACATATATATATATATATATAATATATATATACACACACACACACACACACATACACATATATATATACATACTTATCTTATTGCTAATTATATTATAGGCTATATTATATATACAATACTATATCATACATTACTAATACATATATATATATATATATATATATATATATATATATATATATATATATATATATAATTTTTTTGATTTTAAAGTATTGTACATTTTCCAACATGCAAAGGTGCAAGTATTTACTAAACATGCACAATTCTCTTAACTAAAATAATCTACACATACAGACAGAAAAAATAAAATAGTCAATAAATGTTCATAGATAGCACAAACTGTACAATGTGTTCAAAATTCTTATATAACAAAAGGGGGGACATATTAACACAGAAGACGAAAACATGACGGAAACAATAAATAAATAGATAGATAAATAAATGAATGAATAGAAAAAAAAACAGCACTTCTATTTTTGAGATAAAGAAAACTGAAAAGTGGCGGAAATCAAACAAACGCTGGTAAAGCAGGAGGCGGCGTTTATAAACGGCCACATTAACTCGCATTAACAGCTTATTACGGCGGGAAACGTAACGAGGGGGCGTGGCTATGCGAGCACGCGCACACACGCGTGCATGGAGCATCCAGGTCCCACATCCGGGTACTTCGCGGCGTTGTCAGGGCAGCCTGAGCTCTGCTGAAAGTAGCTGCGGTGTCCGGGCCGCGTCTCTGTCCACGCAGCCTCCGCGAACTGTCCCGGAAAGTTAGGTGTCACTGGAAGGTAACGGACATGCATGTTTCTCTTCCTCGCCCTTCCCGCCTCGCGACTTCCCGCCCGTACCGCGCAGCCTTTCTCCTCCGGTCCTTTTTAGACAGGCGGCAGCTCAGACAGGCGCCCGTCCGCGAGGACAAGAGGCGGAAGATCCTGTCCATTGTGCCGCGGAGGGACGCGGATCCGGGCGGCGGTTCGGGACCGGGTCTACCTACGTCTACCTGCGCTGGGGCTCCGCTAACTAACTTGGCCGAGTGTTTGGTGTAAGAGTAGAAAATACAAGATGTAATAAACAAAAATGGCTCGCGACGGAAATAATTAGTGATAGAAAGGGACAGGTTTAAAGGGACAGTCACACTCTTTCCGTCCTGATTACAGGAGCGGACAGTTTCACACAAACGACGGCTTTCTCACACTAAAATCGCTAAAAGGCTGGAAATTATCACATTTATTTGAAACATTTCAGCATTTAGATAATCATCCGGGGAAAATTGATTAAGTTTTTTTGGGGAAATCGCTCTTTGTTGCCTATAAATGTTGACACGGACGGTTAATTTGCATTGTCTCCGCTTTGCATGAAGCCTGCTGTTTCAGGCTGAAATGTGGCCTGAACTTTGCACAGAAGTAAGCAAATGCGTGTTTGCTGGAGCATTTCTTTGTTGTGACAGCATGTTGGTGTTAATTCTGCTCTGTTTATTTCCCCTGGAGCCACATTTGTGGGATGAGCAGCAGAGTTGAGAATGTGGGTTGTGTCCGTGAAAAGCTGCCCACATCTTCTCTAGCATTTGTCTCTGCTGGTGACTCGTGGTTGGGGGTGTTTGATGGATGGTATCGAACACTTTCTTCATGTAACAAGCAGGAGCCTCAGTTTCACATGGAAGAAGCAAACAGCAGCAGCCGGGTTCCTGCTCCTCATGCTGGTCCCCAGCTTGGTTGACTTGTCCCGACCCCCCAGTCCTGATGAGCGGTACTGGAAGCTGGTTACCAGCTGGGTGATCCAAGCCAGGGTTTTCCATCTGGATCAGAGCGGGTGCAGTCCTGGATTATGATCCATTATCCTGCAGATAGAAGAAGAATTCACACATCATCCAGGCCAGAAGCATCACTGTTGCTATAGCAACAGCCTGGAAGGACCACTGGCAGAAAGTTGGAGACTCATGTGTAAGTTGGTGAGATTGTCCAGTATGGATTGATGGGAGAAAATAAACGGACATGGGTCGTGGTGCGTTCCAGGTGTCTCGGGATTCCGAGTGGAAGCGAGTTCGTGATGTTATCAGCAGCTATTTGCTGTTCCAGTTGCACGAGCTCGAGAAAAGATGGACGTCTCAAAAACAGCGTATTTGTGAGCATCTACAGCTGCAGTACAGGCTAGAAAAATAACAGACGTTACAACATCTCCGTGACAACAGCAGTCGGTTTTAACGTGTGTTTAATAAACAACATGTATGAACGCAGCAGCATGTTAAAGAAAAGCAGAGCGCCGCAAGAACGTAAAATTCAATAACGACTCGGTGCTGTTTACACTACAAACCGATGGACAGAAAATATCTGATAGTTTAATAAACGCAACAGTGGTACTGGAGGCAGCCATCTTTAATCTACAACAATCCAGAGACGACTGGAACGCACGATCAGTTTGATCTTCTTACAGCCCAGATGTTTGGGAGAGACACCCCATATGTTTGGGGCAGACCCCCCGATGTTTGGGGCAGACCCCCCCGATGTTTGAGGCAGACCCCCCAGATGTTTGGGGCAGACCCCCCAGATGTTTGGGACAGACCCTCCAGATGTTTGGGACAGACCCTCCAGATGTTTGGGAGAGACCCTCCAGATGTTTGGGGCAGACCCTCCAGATGTTTGGGGCAGACCCCCAGATGTTTGGGAGAGACCCCCCAGATGTTTGGGGCAGACCCTCCAGGTGTTTGTGGCAGACCCCCCAGGTGTTTGTGGCAGACCCTCCAGATGTTTGGGGCAGACCCTCCAGGTGTTTGGGGCAGACTCCCCAGGTGTTTGGGGCAGACCCTCCAGATGTTTGGGGCAGACCTCCCAGGTGTTTGGGAGAGACCCTCCAGATGTTTGGGAGAGACCCTCCAGATGTTTGGGGCAGACCATCCAGGTGTTTGGGGCAGACCCTCCAGGTGTTTGGGGCAGACCCTCCAGGTGTTTGGTGCAGACCCCCCAGATGTTTGGGGCAGACCCTCCAGATGTTTGGGAGAGACCCTCCAGGTGTTTGGGGCAGACCCTCCAGATGTTTGGGGCAGACCCTCCAGGTGTTTGGTGCAGACCCCCCAGATGTTTGGGGCAGACCCTCCAGATGTTTGGGAGAGACCCTCCAGGTGTTTGGGGCAGACCCTCCAAATGTTTGGGGCAGACCCTCCAGATGTTTGGGGCAGACCCCCCAGGTGTTTGGGGCAGACCCTCCAAATGTTTGGGGCAGACCCCACAGGTGTTTGGGGCAGACCCCCCAGGTGTTTGGGGCAGACCCTCCAAATGTTTGGGGCAGACCCTCCAGATGTTTGGGGCAGACCCTCCAAATGTTTGGGGCAAACCCCACAGATGTTTGGGGCAGACCCCCCAGGTGTTTGGGGCAGAACCCCAGGTGTTTGGGGCAGACCCTCCAGATGTTTGGGGCAGACCCCCCAGGTGTTTGGGGCAGACCCTCCAGATGTTTGGGGCAGACCCCCCAGGTGTTTTTGGCAGACCCTCCAGCACCCTCCTAGCAGCATTAGTGGATTTTCTCGTGGACGTACCAGCACGCCACGTAGACTCCACCACAACATTTAATGCAAATTTTGTATAACAGAAAAGGGCTAAGCTAACAGTTAGCTAGCTATGCTATCCCCTAGACACATGACTTACCACATCTTCTGGCCCGGACATCACAATATTTTACTCATGGCTGATGATACTGAAGCATCCAAGTTATACTAACAGCGCTGATGAGGACTAGATGTTGTATTGCGGTTTGACTTGGATAGTCGGAGAGCAGTGAAGGTCTCGTCATACTACCGTCCCTCTGGCTGGACCAAGAGAAAACAGGCTTCTGAAACACGCACAGCAGCTACTGTATGAGTCATAATGGAGACCAGGGCTTTCCAGGCTGGGTGGTGGTGGTGGAGTTCATGTTGTCTTCAGTTTATCTTCTTATAGGTGCTCCTGATGATTGTTTTTAATGGCTGCAACCCACACACTCAACTCTGCTGCTCATCCCACAAATGCATTTTACCTAAAAACGTGGCTCATAAGCAGACTTTCTAACAGTAATTTATTTTTTCCTGACTTTGTTTGTTTCTAAAGAGTAGTCGTGAAAAACTCAAGTACAAGTGAGTTGACTGAATATATTTGATGAACCACATTTGTTCTGCAGTTATCTGCGTAGTAAAAGTCAGATGTTTGGAAATTGCTGCTGGAACTGCTGCCTGACATCATGCAGTATGTGTAAAATATTACGATGACCCGTGTGCCCTTGTTCCTTAAACTCTCTGAGGGTCAGTGGTCTGCATTTTTAGCTTTGACGCTGTTTCTGCTGGAAGCGATGCAATAAGACGCTCATAAACCTGAATCTGTAAAGCTTTCTCCTTTTGTTACAGAAGCGTTAATAAGCGTTAATAAACACATATGAAGTGCATTGTTCATCATTTGTTCAAATAGTAGTTTACCGTCCTAATTCCTGAAAAGTTGGATTTCTGTGTAAAAATGTAAAAAAAACATTAACGGCTATTTCATAATCTCAACATATTTTATTCCCAGTAAATATAAACAACGTATCAGAAAAAGAGACAGAGACATTTAACGTTTCATGGATAATATTCACTGTTGATCCAAAGGCAGAATCACATCTGTAAAAGTAGTTCCAGGGTGATGTTCACCATCGTGTAGTAACACATCTGTAAAAGTAGTTCCAGGGTGGCGTTTACCATCGTGTAGTAACACGTCTGTAAAAGTAGTTCCAGGGTGATGTTCACCATCGTGTAGTAACACATCTGTAAAAGTAGTTCCAGGGTGATGTTCACCATCGTGTAGTAACACATCTGTAAAAGTAGTTCCAGGGTGATGTTCACCATCGTGTAGTAACACGTCTGTAAAAAGTAGTTCCAGGGAGATGTTTACCATCGTGTAGTAACATGTCTGTAAAAAGTAGTTCCAGGGTGATGTTCACCATCGTGTAGTAACACATCTGTAAAAGTAGTTCCAGGGTGATGTTCACCATCGTGTAGTAACACGTCTGTAAAAAGTAGTTCCAGGGTGATGTTCACCATCGTGTAGTAACACGTCTGTAAAAAGTAGTTCCAGGGAGATGTTTACCATCGTGTAGTAACACGTCTGTAAAAGTAGTTCCAGGGTGATGTTTACCATCGTGTAGTTACACGTCTGTAAAAAGTAGTTCCAGGGTGACGTTTACCATCGTGTAGTAACACGTCTGTAAAAAGTAGTTCCAGGGTGGCGTTTACCATCGTGTAGTAACACGTCTGTAAAAAGTAGTTCTAGGGTGGCGTTTACCATCGTTTAGTAACACGTCTGTAAAAAGTAGTTCCAGGGTGGCGTTTACCATCGTGTAGCATCTGGGAAGTGAGGAGACCGGTTCTGGAGTTTTAGGAGAGGAATGTTGTCCTGTTCTGGTCTCATGCAGGATTCTAGCTGCTACACAGTCCTGGACCTGCTTGCTGGACTTTGGCTTTCATGATGCTCCGGATCTCTTTTATTGGTGAGAGGTCTGGAATGTAGGTGGACCAGTTCAGCAGCCAGACTCTAGAGCCAGTTTGACTCAGATTGGGGACCTCTGTCCATCTTCCCATCTGAGATTCTGCCTCTCTGGATATGAAAGGAATATTTCAGTCATGTTGCTGGTCTGTTGCTAGTTAACTTGATTAGATGTTGAAGTCTCCTCCTATCATCACTTTTCCAGCCTTTTGTTTCTCTTGTTCCAACTTTTTATAGATGTGTTGCTGCATCAGATTCACATCTGACATCTTGTTTATGTTCTGGTAATAAAATGTTGATGGAACTGGGGTCTTGGAATTGGGGTTGTAAATGGTAAATTTTATTTGCTAAAAAATCTGCTGGACTGAAGTCTGCTGCTTTCCATCCATGTCTCATCAAATCTGACAGTTTGTGGATATATTTAATGTATGTTGGTGTCTGATGGCAGGTTTGTTGTTCTGTTTTCAGGACTCCTTCATGCTGATGTGATGACAGAGAACCTGACAGCTGCTCGGCAGCTTCGTATCAGAGGACACCAGGAGTCTACAATGAGGGTCCGGACTCATTCACTGGGACACAGAAAGACCGCTACTGTTGCCTGAGACCTGATGGGTGGTCAAAGCTGGCGACAGCATGCCGGCTGTAAAACGTAAAGTTAGTTCAACGTCGCATCGCTACCGGCCCGCCTCCGAGTATGACGACGCCACGCTCGCCCAGAAGAGAGAATACTGGAGGAAGAAGAAGCGCGAGCAGCGAGCCCGTCTGTCGGAGAGGAGAGGGCCTGAACCAGACCACCTTCATGCCCCTGCAGAGCCCGTCAAGACAAATCCTGATCCACGGATCATAGGTCCAGCTGGGGACAACCAGGATGAGGAGCAGCTTCAGACTGGGAGGATTAAAGTCTCACCTCAGTCACCGCCACTTTCATGCTCCGTCTTAGCCAAAGAAACCCCCACATCAAATGGAACCAAGCTCACCAGTTCATCAGTGTCTCCTGTCACCAGAACCGCTTCAGTCCCCGTGTCCCAGTCCAAGGTGGCAGCGGCTGTCCAGCCTGAGCTCAAAGCCACCAGTGTGGCCACCAGTGTGGCCACAGCTTTGGCGTCCCCCTGCAACTATGTTTCTGTTAAAACAGAGGCCAGAACCCCGAACGCAGCATCTCAGAGGGGAACAAAGAGGAGCTGGTCCAGAGCCGGAGCTGCTGGAGGTCCGCTGGCGTCCTTGGAGTCCGAGGAGGAGCGGGCAGCCAAGCGACGGGAACATTGGAGGATGAAAAAACGAGAGCAGAGGGCAAAGCTGGCCGCTCAGGTGGCTAAAGCCAGAGAGAGGATGCAGGGCGAGGCCGGGGCTCTGCAGAGGCCGGGGGCCGGACCGGGTCTGCTTCCAGCTCCGTTTGTGAGGGTAGCGACTCAGAAACTGAGTCCCATCCGGGTCAAGGTGTCACTTCCATCCATCAGTAAAACACAACGTGGAGCAGCGGCTCAGCGCCCATACGAAGACGCCATGACGCAGACGACCGCCACGTTGGCGGTTTCTGTAAAGACCGAGAGGAAAGACCCCGGATACTCTCCTCACTGCAGCATCACCCGGGGCATCGCTCGCTGCAAAACACCCCGGCAGAAGCTGGAGACCCAGAGGAGCTTCCTGAACCAGAGGGGCTTCAGGTGCAAACCCCCCTCCATGGTTTCTGTGTTTGGACCCAGATGTTTACCCAGAATCCACCCCGGCGACACCCCGGAACAGATCATCGCCAAGCGGCGGGAGTACTGGAGGGTGAAGAAGCGCGAGCAGCGAGCGAAGCTGTCCATGGAGATGAAGGCTCGGCTGAAGGAGAAGGACTCGCTGATGAGGAGGGTGAAGCGGTACCACCAGATCCTGGAGGAGATGAGAAGAGCCAGGGGTCTGACGCAGTCCCCAGGAAGCGGTCTCAGCCACTCCACCGAGGCCATTGGAGGGTTCATCAAGGAGGACGGGACACTGAGCGTCCACGTCCTCCACAGTCCCAAACGTGAGGACGCAGCCGGAGACGGTGAAGTGCTGCAGGTGCTTCCCAAGACCTCCCGTCCCGTCACGCTGCATCGGACAACTCCCCGGCGGGGCGGCGTCCCCCCCGGCAGGACCAGCCAGCTGCCCCCGTCGGTTAGGAAGGCTCCCAGGCTCCTGTCCATTAGACCCCACCCTCATCCCGTTACAGCCGGGCCCGCGGCAGGGTCCAGCGGCGGCGGCGTGAGGAAGATGGCCATCTCTCCGCTGATGGCGCTGACTATGGACCCGGGGCTGACGGAGGAGGAGAGGATGGCCAAAAAGAGGGAGTACTGGAGGGTGAAGAAACGTGAGCAGCGAGCGGCGAGGGCTGGGGCGGTCTTGCAGAGGAGGAAGGCCCCCAAACAGGCCGTTGCCATGGAGACAGGCTGTCCTGGATGCCCACCAGCTCTCCCAAACAACGCTGTGGCTGTTCCACCACATGCAGGCGGGATAAAGCAGGAGCCTGAGCCAGTAGCTGATCCAACCCCCCCAGCAGAGCCGAGCATCTGTCCGGACATCAAACCTCCGACCTCCCCGCTGCCTGAGCCCGACCCCGCCCTGAGCGCCGACAGCCAGGCCACCACCCTGCTGGCTGTGGCCTCCATGAAGAAGCTCCTGGAGGAGTCGCTCAGCAGCGTTGGTGAGAGTCAAAGTCTGCAGGCCGGCATTAAAACCGAGGCGACGGAAGACGCTCCAGGACCAGACGACAAACCCAGTCTGTCCCCCATTTTCTTCCAGAAGGACGACGTCGGTCCCATCGCTGCTGATCTGACTCTGCAGATCAAAAGCTGGCATCCAGACACCGAGGTCTCCTCAGACATCCAGCTGAAGACTCCTTCCATGCCCCCTCCCGCCTTCAGCCAGGTCATCCACTCTTCCTCAACTCCTTCAGCCTTCAGAGGGAGCGTTTCCATGAAAACGCCTGTAGGCCCAGCTTCATCACACAGAACCCCGAAGTTCTGCTCCAGAATGGTAGGACATCCAAACTGCTGCTCCCTGGAGTCTCTGGGCCTGCTTGACATCCCAGTTACCACCCCGGGTCATCAGACCAACAACCAGCTGTCGGGAGAGAAGACCTGCAGCCCGAGTCCACAACAAGGAGGTCTGAGCAGCCCGAGTCCACAACAAGGAGGTCTGAGCAGCCCGAGTCCACAACAAGGAGGTCTGAGCAGCCCGAGTCCACAACAAGGAGGTCTGAGCAGCCCGGGTCCACAACAAGGAGGTCTGAGCAGCCCGAGTCCACAACAAGGAGGCCTGAGCTGCCTGCAGAGGAAGAGGGAGTACTGGAAGATGATGAAGAGGCAGCAGAGAGCTCGCTTTAAGGCCCAGCAGGGAGAAGGCGGCAGTCCTTTGGTTTCCAGAAACATCCAGGTACACAAACGTCCAATTTAACGACTTTCTCAAGTCAGTCCTCGAGAGCCACGATCCTCCAAATTTTAGATCTACCCTTTGTCCAACACACCTAAATCAAGTGGAATGCTCGTTATCAAGCCTCTGCAGAGCTGAATGACGGACACATGAGGCAATTTAGGTGTGTTGGAGAATTGATTGTGGCTCTCGAGGACCAAACTTGGCCACCCCAGAACAAAACAAAAATGCAGGTACACAAACGTCCAAAAAAACAATCATCCAGGTACGCAAACATTCAACAGAACAATCATCCAGGTACGCAAACGTCCAACAAAACAATCATACAGGTACGCAAATGTCCACCAAAACAATCATCCAGGTACGCAAACGTCCAACAAAACAATCTTCCAGGTACGCAAACATTCAACAAAACCATCATCCAGGTACACAAACATTCAACAAAACAATCTTCCAAGTACGCAAACGTCCAAAAAACAATCATTCAGGTACGCAAACATTCAACAAAAAAATCTTCCAGGTACGCAAATGTCCACCAAAACAATCATCCAGGTACGCAAACGTCCAACAAAACAATCATCCAGGTACGCAAACATTCAACAAAACCATCATCCAGGTACGCAAACATTCAACAAAACCATCATCCAGGTACGCAAACATTCAACAAAACCATCATCCAGGTACGCAAACATTCAACAAAACGAACTTCCAGGTACGCAAACATCCAACAAAACAATCATCCAGGTACGCAAACGTCCAACAAAACCATCATCCAGGTACGCAAACGTCCAACAAAACCATCATCCAGGTACGCAAACGTCCAACAAAACAATCTTCCACGTACGCAAACGTCCAACAAAACAATCATCTAGGTACGCAAACGTCCACCTGAACAATCATCCAGGTACGCAAACGTCCACCAAAACAATCAAGGTACACAAACATTCAACAAAACAATAATCCAGGTACGCAAACGTCCACCTGAACAATCTTCCAGGTACGCAAACGTCCACCTGGACAATAATCCAGGTACGCAAACGTCCACCTGGACAATAATCCAGGTACGCAAACGTCCAACTGAACAATAATCCAGGTTAGCAAAAGTCCACCACAACAATCATTCAGGTACGCAAACGTCCACCTGAACAATAATCCAGGTACACAAACGTCCAACTGAACAATCATCCAGGTACACAAACATCCAACTGAACAATCATCCAGGTACACAAACATCCAACTGAACAATAATCCAGGTACACAAACATCCAACTGAACAATAATCCAGGTACGCAAACGTCCACCTGAACAATCTTCCAGGTACGCAAACGTCCACCTGGACAATAATCCAGGTACACAAACGTCCAACTGAACAATCATCCAGGTACACAAACATCCAACTGAACAATCATCCAGGTACACAAATATCCAACTGAACAATAATCCAGGTACACAAACGTCCACCTGAACAATCATCCAGGTACGCAAACGTCCACCTGAACAATAATCCAGGTACGCAAACGTCCACCTGAACAATCTTCCAGGTACGCAAACGTCCACCTGGACAATAATCCAGGTACGCAAACGTCCACCTGAACAATCATCCAGGTACGCAAACGTCCACCTGAACAATCATCCAGGTACGCAAACGTCCACCTGAACAATCATCCAGGTACGCAAACGTCCACCAAAACAATCACAGGTACACAAACATTCAACAAAACAATAATCCAGGTACGCAAACGTCCTCCTGAAAAATCTTCCAGGTACGCAAACGTCCACCTGGACAATAATCCAGGTACGCAAACGTCCAGCTGAACAATAATCCAGGTTAGCAAAAGTCCACCACAACAATCATCCAGGTACGCAAACGTCCACCTGAACAATAATCCAGGTACACAAACGTCCAACTGAACAATCATCCAGGTACACAAACATCCAACTGAACAATCATCCAGGTACACAAACATCCAACTGAACAATAATCCAGGTACACAAACATCCAACTGAACAATAATCCAGGCACGCAAACGTCCACCTGAACAATCTTCCAGGTACGCAAACGTCCACCTGGACAATAATCCAGGTACACAAACGTCCAACTGAACAATCATCCAGGTACACAAACATCCAACTGAACAATCATCCAGGTACGCAAACGTCCACCTGAACAATCATCCAGGTACGCAAACGTCCACCTGAACAATAATCCAGGTACGCAAATGTCCACCTGAACAATCTTCCAGGTACGCAAACGTCCACCTGAACAATCTTCCAGGTACGCAAACGTCCACCTGAACAATCTTCCAGGTACGCAAACGTCCAACTGAACAATCATCCAGGTACACAAACATCCAACTGAACAATCATCCAGGTACACAAACATCCAACTGAACAATAATCCAGGTACGCAAACGTCCACCTGAACAATCTTCCAGGTACGCAAACGTCCACCTGAACAATAATCCAGGTACTCAAACGTCCAACTGAACAATAATCCAGGTACGCAAACGTCCACCCCAACAATCATCCAGGTACGCAAACGTCCAACAAAACAATCATCCAGGTACGCAAACGTCCACCACAACAATCATCCAGGTACGCAAACGTCCACCTGAACAATAATCCAGGTACGCAAACGTCCAACAAAACAATCATCCAGGTACGCAAACGTCCACCACAACAATCATCCAGGTACGCAAACGTCCACCTGAACAATAATCCAGGTACGCAAACGTCCACCTGAACAATCATTCAGGTACGCAAACGTCCACCTGAACAATCATACAGGTACGCAAACATCCAACAAAACAATCATACAGGTACGCAAAAAGATTATTTCAAAAGATTTTAAATGATAAATTATGTCGCTTATTCCTAAAATGAGTTTCTGTTCTTCTATTGATCACGGAAATCGAAGTAATTTCAGAAATAATCCTAAACTGAATTTTGGAAAATTATGTAATCAACTTTTAATTCTCCAAAATTCAGAAAAAAACAAACTGGATTTAATTTTATCTATATTCTTACATTATCTGATAAATTCAGAAAAAAGAAGACCAATTTTTCTTAGCAAAATTTGTTTCATTACGATTATCAGAAGAGTTTAAAAACCTGTCTCAAAAATTCAGAAGAAAATATTGTTTTTCCCCATTATGTAAAATTACCTAGCCAGTTGAAGAGAAATGTTTCTCTAATAGAATGTCCAGTATAAAACAAACAAAACAATCATCCACGTACGCAAACGTCCAACAAAACCATCATCCAGGATCAAGACCACTGAGGAAAATAAGATACAATTCTGAGAAAAAATCTGACACTTTTCTCAGAAATTGAAGAAAGAAAAAAAATCCCCAAGAAATGAAAGATTTCGATTTTTGCAAATTACAAAGAAAAATAGTGATGCTTTAAGAAAATATCTGAACTAAATCATTAATTTGTAAAATTTCCCAGAAATTGAGGGAAAAAAACAAATTCAACTGAAATGTATTTTCTTAAATTATCTAATTAATTTAGAAACAAAATGCATTTTAAAAATGTTTCATTCAGTTCAAAAGATCATTTTAGAAAATATCTTTTGTCAAATTATTTCCAAAGTAATCAAAACAATTTGAATTTAAAAAACAAACTTTTTTTCTTGTGATATTTTAATGATTACAGAAGAAAGTGAAACTGTCCATTTTCTTCTGAAGTCATTAGAATGTGAGAAATTTCAGTGAGTGTTGCAGGTTCGACTCCTGAGATCAAACCTGAAAACTGTCTCTGGCATTTCACACTTGAACAGCAAATCTGGAGGCCAGAGAGACCAGGGGGGCCCTGCGGGGGGGGGTCGTCGTCCTCGCTCTGGAAATAAAACCTCTCTGTTGTATTTGTCTCAGACCCCAGGACGTCAGACCGGTCTGTCCAAACCGTCGGTCTCCTCGGTGTCTGGAGTCCTGTCCATCAGCCCGACTGAACGGCCCGCCGATCTGGTCCATGTGGACCTGCCCCCCACCAGCAGAGAGGACCGCCATGTTCACCCTCCTCAAAATGTGACGAAGTCCCCAAAACGCTCTCCGGAGTGGACTCCTGAAAGCCCGGAGGTGGACCCAGTCCCCGCCCTCCCCGCTCTGAAGCCCCCAGATAACCCGCTATCCAGCATCAACCTGCAGCCCATCGAGTCCCCCAGTCCAAGTCCCACCTCCATCCTTGGTTCCATAAGGATCCCGTGTGTCAAACTTCCCAGTCCAACCAGTATGATGTCATCGTCCACCCAGCCGGCACCAGTGAGCCCTCTGGTTCCCCCCAAACCCATCCCCGGGGAGTCCGAGGAGGACTTTCTGAGGAGGAAACGAGAGTACTGGAGGATCAAAAAGAAGGAGCAGAGAGCCAGGAAAGCCGTGCAGGACAAAGGAGGCCCCCCCAGGAGGTCCTCCAGCTCCTGGAGACCCATCCTGCCAGTCCCAGACCCCCAGACCCAGACACCTGCCCAGGTAAGACCGCCACCTCTTTACAGCAGGAGAAGCGAGCTTGTCTGACGGTTCGGGGTTGATGTTTCCTGTGTCGGCCTGCAGGACTGCAGCCGGTGGGAGACCAGGTCCGAGGATCCGGAGCACCTCAGGTTTGGACTCCGTTTGTTTTCTGGTTTTTCCCGTCAGCTGAGTCCAGGATAACAACAGAGTCTCTCTTCCAGCCTGCCGGCGGACTCCGATCCAGGGCCGTTTGCATACTCGGGGTACTCGGCACAGGTGGAAGGTGAGGCGCGAGCGAGACCAGGACCCGCACATGAGCCACGAAGGCCCGTTTTAATCTGTGCTGCGGTTCCAGGTGAGCCGGAGCTGGTGTTCGCCGCGTACGAGGACGGGGACGAGGACGGTGCCGTCTCCGACGCCGTGTGGAGGAAGCGCTACCTCATGGACCACGACCCGCTCAACCAGCTGCTGGTGTGCATGGTGTGTGGAGAGCTGCAGTACTCCCACAGCCTGGAGGGGGTCCGGGCCCACATCGACGAGGCCCACCCCCACACGCTGGCCCTGGAGCCCGGGGAGAGGCAGCGCATCCTGGAGGCCTGGGACGAGCAGGTGTCCCAGCGGGAGCGCTTCTTCACCAGCCAGCTGCTGCAGCACGGCGGCGCTCCGACCGGTACGTGGGCGGGGCCAGAGGGTGCACGCGACGAAGACTCTGATGAAGATTAGGCAGAGTAAACGAGTCAGAAAACAAAGCAGCTCCATCTGTTCACAGGTATCTAAGCAGCCAATCACACAGCAGCATCTAGTCACATAGACGCGGTGGAGACGACCAATCACACAGCAGCATCTAGTCACATAGACGCGGTGGAGACGACCAATCACACGGCAGCATCTAGTCACGTAGACGCGGTGGAGACGACCAATCACACGGCAGCATCTAGTCACGTAGACGCGGTGGAGACGACCAATCACACGGCAGCATCTAGTCACGTAGACGCGGTGGAGACGACCAATCACACGGCAGCATCTAGTCACATAGACGCGGTGAAGACGACCAACCACACGGCAGCATCTAGTCACGTAGACAGGGTAGAGACGACCAATCACAGGGCAGCATCTAGTCACATAGACGATCAATCACACGCAGCATCTAGTCACATAGACGCGGTGGAGACGACCAATCACAGGGCAGCATCTAGTCACATAGACGCGGTGAAGACGACCAATCACACGCAGCATCTAGTCACATAGACGCGGTAAAGACGACCAATCACACGCAGCATCTAGTCACATAGACGCGGTGATGACGACCAATCACACGCAGCATCTAGTCACATAGACGCGGTGATGACGACCAATCACACGCAGCATCTAGTCACATAGACGCGGTGATGACGACCAACCACACGGCAGCATCTAGTCACATAGACGCGGTGATGAGGACCAATCACACGGCAGCATCTAGTCACATAGACGCGGTGAAGACGACCAATCACACGGCAGCATCTAGTCACATAGACGCGGTGATGAGGACCAATCACACGGCAGCATCTAGTCACATAGACGCGGTGATGAGGACCAGTCACACGGCAGCATCTAGTCACGTAGACGTGGTGATGAGGACCAGTCACACGGCAGCATCTAGTCACATAGACGCGGTGAAGAGGACCAATCACACGCAGCATCTAGTCACATAGACGCGGTGATGAGGACCAACCACACGGCAGCATCTAGACCAGTCACACGGCAGCATCTAGTCACATAGACGCGGTGATGAGGACCAGTCACACGGCAGCATCTAGTCACATAGACGCGGTGATGAGGACCAACCACACGGCAGCATCTAGACCAGTCACACGGCAGCATCTAGTCACACAGACGCGGTGATGAGGACCAGTCACACTGCAGCATCTAGTCACATAGACGCGGTGATGAGGACCAGTCACACACTGCAGCATCTAGTCACATAGACGCGGTGATGAGGACCAACCACACGGCAGCATCTAGACCAGTCACACGGCAGCATCTAGTCACACAGACGCGGTGATGAGGACCAGTCACACTGCAGCATCTAGTCACATAGACGCGGTGATGAGGACCAGTCACACACTGCAGCATCTAGTCACACAGACGCGGTGATGAGGACCAGTCACACGGCAGCATCTAGTCACATAGACGCGGTGATGAGGAGGTAAAGATCTGGAACATTTTCTTCCAACAGAAAGTTGACTTTTCAGAGTTTACTTCCTGTCACTGCCACAACTTCTGCTGTTGTGACTGTTCTCATACCTCCTTTTTGAAAAATTATTTTGAAGGAGGAGGAGCTAGTGGAGAGCCCTGCATACAAACAAGATGCTGCTGGTGTAATGGTGGGGGGGAGATCTTCTTGGCCCACTTTGGGCCACTTATGGCCCTTTTCCACCAGCACAGATCAGCTCAACTCACCTTAACTCAACTCAGTTCAACTTGGGTAGCTTTTCAATTACAATCCATTACCCCGACCACAAGTGGGCGGGGTCAGAATGACGCTGTAGCCACGTACTAGATTATGCGACGTAAACGACAGCAGCAACGGTTACCACTCCCTACCAGTAGGTGGCGGTAACGCACCTCATTGTTAGTAGCTGCCAGTAAAAACAACAACAGAGGGAAAAGACAAGAAGTATGAGGAGAACGTAACATGGGATGAATGGATGACATCATCACTGACACAAACTATGGAAGCATCCATGTGGTGCAGATGGTAGCCATCTTCCCTTACAACCTGAAGATGCCTGGTTCCAGTCCATTTTCACCTGAATGAATTTCTTTTTTTTTTTCTCTGCAATCTTGTTGCAAATCTGAAATCACTCCCTCACGAGCTATCTATCTATCTATCTATCTATCTATCTATCTATCTATCTATCTATCTATCTATCTATCTATCTATCTATCTATCTATCTATCTATCTATCTATCTATCTATCTATCTATCTATCTATCTATCTATCTATCTATCTATCTATCTGTCTGTCTGTCTGTCTGTCTGTCTGTCTGTCTGTCTGTCTGTCTGTCTGTCTGTCTGTCTGTCTGTCTGTCTGTCTGTCTGTCTGTCTGTCTGTCTGTCTGTCTGTCTGTCTGTCTGTCTGTCTGTCTGTCTGTCTGTCTGTCTGTCTGTCTGTCTATCTATCTATCTATCTATCTATCTATCTATATATCTCTCTCTCTCTCTCTCTCTCTCTCTCAAGATCATGGGGGAAAAAAAAAAAAGTTGTTCGGCAGAGAAGAGATTTGATCCCAATATCTTTTGGTTGGAAGGCAAACGTGCTACCACCTACGCCACATTAGCACTTTATAAGACCGCGCAAATACTGAAATCATCCCACCTTCCCGATTCCTTCTTCTCGTCTTCTTCTGTTGCTGTTTTTAATGGCGGCTGGCTAGCAATTCATGGGTTGCGTTACCGCCGCTTACTGGAGGGGAGTGTGAACTGCCGCTCATTTAATGATGTCACTCTCTGACCCTGACATCTGATTGGCTAACCCCTTGGCCAATAGGTGGCATGCAGTGAGATGACGTCAGACATAGCTGCTTCAGCACGCTCAGAACCACAGAGGAGGTACAGAAACTGTATCACCTCCGCTCAGAAACCCCCCAGTGGAAAAGCCCGATAACCGAGGAGAGGCGAGCAGAAAAGGGAAGGTGGGAAAGGGGCGTTAGTACCAACGAGGCGGTTTAACCACCACAGCCTGCCTCAGTATAGTTGCTGACCACGTCCATCCCTTTATGACCACAGCGGAGCATCCTCTGATGGTCTCTGAGGAGTGATTCCAGCACTGTGTTGAATCCATGTCTGATATAGTTTTATTGTTATCTTTAATGATCTGAGCTGGTCAGTAATAATGGTCACTCACACGTTTCTCCATTTTTTTGCCTCATTCATGTGCCAACCTGTTTTTCTTTTCTCTCCAGAAACAAACAGGAACTGAGCAGCACAGACGACTGCAGGACTCGGCTGGAAAACCCTCATCTATCTCAGTTTCCTCACAGAAAACCACCTTCAGCCCCACAGCAACCTTACCTCGTTTCCTTCCACATGAACTCAGCCTGACACGTTTTATCTGAAGCAACGACGGAAAGCTGGAGATTCTCTGAGCTGCAGGGATCATTGTGTCTCCACATTTACGGGACAAACACCTGGATCAGGCAGATGTCAGAAAACCTGATCAGAATATTCCTCCGTGGCTTTCTGGATGGTTCTTAATAACTTCGCTGCAGTTTATCTGTAAATACACGAACACAGAGGACGCTCAGAGGCCAAATGTTTGTTTTGAGCATAATGTATTATTTATTGAGTCTTTTCTACAACTAATGTCCGTAGGTAGCTCCATGTTAGAGACGTACAGTACCTGATTTGTTAGTGTTGAAGATCCGAAGGGTTCCTGCATGAGTAGTAGATGGATGATCCGTGGAGTCGTGGAATGCATTCCCCTGACTTTTTCTTTTTTATGCCGCTGAAGCATCAAATGCTGAACTGATCTTCTGTTTGAGCACAAAGCTGTTGGGAGAAACTTCCGGACAGCTGAAGGACTGGAGGAGACCATCCAGCTCGCTTCCCTCGAATGTAACTTTGACCCGTTTGTCCGTTCAGAGAATCTGTAAATACCTTTTCAGTAATAAACCTTTTCTACATTTACTTTGCTTCACAGTTCTTCTTTCTTTAGGTTTTAAAACTGTAAACAGCTTTTGAATGTCTTAAATCTCCTGAATATTATTTTAATGTATTCGATATACTAATATTCAATGTAATTTATATGAATATACTAATTTATTTAATATACTAATATTCAATTTATGTGAGAAGTCTATGAAGGCAGGTGGGAATGGTGGAAAAACCCCAAACATCCTAAGACCTGAAGGCCAACCTGGAACAGTCTGGGGTCATGGTTTCTCACAGGAAGCCAAACGGGACGAGTGATGGTTGCTGAAGGAAACCCGGACAAACCTCAGTCCTTCCGGGAAGAAGATACAAACCGAGCGCTGCAACGCTGCTGCACACCAACATTACAGAGTGCAATGAAGGCACAAAGTAAAGAATGCCGTACCAACAGCTAAGCACGGTGGAGGATGCATCATGCTGTGGGGCTGCGTCGAGTATGACGGGAATAGTAAAAAATGAAAATTTTGAGAAATGACCTTCTTGGTGTAACAAAACTTTTGAGTGTAGGATCATGTGTCCCACAGGATGACCTAAAACTGGCAATGAGATATATATACATATATACATATATATATGTGTGTATATATATATATATATACATATGTATGCACACACAGTCGTCCTCAATATTATTCATACCTTCAAATTAAAGAAAAGCCTAAAATCACAATAGTAATTCAAATAAGAAAAAATAAAGAAACTAATAAGAATTTTGTGAAATAAGTTATTGCCTTTGAATTGTGGTTGAGAAAAAAAAATAGTAATTTTAAAAAACAAAACTGTTCCAGACACATAACAGCACCTTTCCTGTGAAAAGTGGACCAACATGTCTGTGAACATGTGCAGAAGTCTTTTTTTAACATTACAGGAAACATGATTGCAAAGTGTTGCTCAACATTTTAGCTTCTGAGCCCCATCATGCTTGTTTACTTGTATTTTTTGTGTGTTTGTTTTTAAAGGGACCAGATGCAGGAATTTAAACAAACAAACATGCATGTCCGTGTTTTTCATACTAATGGGTGATGAAGTTCTAAATACCAAAAATAACGTTTCCACCACGTTTCTCTCTGTTGCCTTGAACAGGCTGTGTGCTGCATAAAGCTGCAATTCGGTGTCTGAATTTCCCGCGCTGTCCTGCAGACGTGACGTCATTGATGCTACATCCGCATTTCTGGTCCAGGAACAAGACGGTCGCGGTAAATTCAGACACTGTAAGCGATAGTTATGGATTCTTCTGCCGTCAGCAAACGATCCAGATCAACTGAAAGACACTAAAACGTGGAACTACGACGAAAAAGCGTATAAACATTATAGCTTCAGTTTGTGCTCCGTGACGGCTTGGTGGGGGCTGCAGGTACCTGAAGCGCCGGTCGCGAGTTTCATTTCTTAATCTTGCCTCACGTCCCTTTAATATTTCTTTCAGAACACAATTTAAAATTAATGTCATGATTTTTATTGAATTTTTATTAATCACTACTTTTGTCAATTTCAACTCATGTCAGTGGCAGCTGTTAATTTTTACTTCTTTAATTTGAGGGTGTGAATAATTTGGAGGACCACTGTAGTGGTTACGGAAAGTATTCAGACCTCTTTAAACTTTTCACTCTTTGTTTCATTGCAGCCATTTGCTAAAATCTAAAAAGTTCATGTTATTTCTCATTAATGTCACTCAGCACCATCTGGACAGAAAAAAACAGGAATGTAGACATTTTTGCTAATTTATTAAAGAAAACCTGAAATATGACATGGTGATAAGTATTGAGTACTTTGCTCAGTACTGAGTAGAAGTACTTCTGAGCTGGTACAGCCATGAGTCTTCTTGGGAATGATGCAACAAATGTTCCACACCTGGATTTGGGATCTTCTGGTTCTTCTTGCAGATCCTTTCCAGTTCTGTCAGGTTGGATGGTGAACGGTGGTGTTCAGCCATTTTCAGGTCTCTCAGAGATGCTCAGTTGGGTTTAAGTCAGGGTTCTGGCTGGGCCGGTCCAGAATGGTCCAGAGTGGTTCTGATCCACTCCTTTGTTATTTCAGCTGTGTGTGAGGGTCATTGTCTTGTTGGAAGGTGAACCTTCGGCCCAGTCTGAGCTCCTGAACTCTGGAAGAGCTTTTCTTCCAGGATCTCTGTACTTGGCCGCATTCATCTTTCCTTCAACTGCAACCAGTCGTCCTGTCCCTGCAGCTGAAAAACACCCCCATACCATGATGCTGCCACCACCGTGCTTCACTGTTGGGATGGTATTGGGCAGGTGATGAGCAGTGCCTGGTTTTCTCCTCACATACCGCTTAGAATTAACTCCAGAAAGTTCAATCTTGGTCTCATCAGACCAGAGAATCTTATTTCTCTCAGTCTGGGAGTCCTTCATGTGTTTTTGGCAAACTCTATGCGGGCTTTCATTTGTCTGCACTGAGGAGAGGCTTCCATCGGGCCACTCTGCCATAAAGCCCCGACTGGTGGAGGCTGCAGTGATACTGACTTTGTGGAACTTTCTCCATCTCCCTACTGCATCTCTGGAGCTCAGCCACAGTGATCTTTGGCTTCTTCTTTACTCTCTCACCAAGGCTCTTCTCCCACCATTGCTCAGTATGGCTGGATGGCCGGGTCTAGGAAGAGTTCTGGTCGTCCCAAACTTCTTCCATGTAAGGACTATGGAGGCCACCGTGCTCTTAGGAACCTTTAGTGCTGCAGAGGGGGGGAGGGTTTTTTTTTTTTGTTGTAGACTGTTGTTTTTGTTTTTTTTTTTTATTAAGTAAAAAATATTTTGATTTTAGAAAATATTTTAATTATATATACAACAAAAATAATTTTTTTTCCCCCCTATACCCATTAATAAAATATTTCTTTTTTTTTCCTCCCTCTCTCTTCTCCCCCTCTCCCCCCTCCCTCTTTTTCTCCTCCTCTTCTCTCTACCTCCTTACTTTTATACTTTCCCCTACCCATCATCCTATTTATTCTCTCGCTCTCATTTTCTCCCCCACTCTCCACAATAAATTCCACCTGGATAATTTTAATTATTGTTTATTTTTTATTTTAATATTAATAAATTTATAATTTTTTATTCTTTTTCCTTTTTTTTTTTCTTGTTTCTATTTTTATATTTTTTTTTTTTTTTTTTTTTTTTTTTTTTTTTATTATATTTTCCTTTCATATTTATTTTTTTTCTTAATTTTCCTTTTCATATTTTTTCTCTTATAATTTTTTTCCAATATTATTCATAAATATTATTCCATCTTTTGAAGATGCTAACTTCTCTTTTTCACTCTCCAATCCTCATTCAGATTAATTTTACAGATATTTATACACAAAAAAATACGAAAGATCCTATCCCAATTCTATTATTATTTTTTCCTTTCTCTTCCTCTTCCCTCCCTTATTTTATTTTATTTTTTCCCACCCCCATTCTCCCTCTCTTCTTATCCTCCCATCTCTCCCCTCTTCATTCCCCCCCCATCATTTCTTTTTTTAAAATATTAAATTTATTAATTCAATCTTTCTTTTTTTTCTTTCCTTCTCTTTTTTTTCTTGTTTTTTCTTTTTTTCTCTTTCTCTCTTCTTCGTTCCCCCCCCTTCTTTTTTTTTTTTTTTTTTTTTTTCTTCTCTTATTATCTTATTTTTCTTTTTTTTTTTTTTTTATTTTTTTTTCTTTTTTTTTTCTTCCCTTTTTTTTTTTTTTTTTTTTTCCCTTTTTTACTATTTCAAAAAAAAATTAAAAAAACCCCATTTATCCTTTTCCCCACCATTGCTGAACCTCTTTCTTCATAACTTATTTCCATCCTACTAAACTCTTTTGTAACCTTGTCCAGATCTGTGTCTCGCCACAATTCTGTCTCTGAGCTCCTTGGACAGTTCCTTCCACCTCATGATCCTCATTTGCTCTGACATGCACTGTGAGCTGGAAGCTCTTATATAGACAGGTGTGTGTCTTTCCTAATCACGTCCAATCAGTTTAATTAAACACAGCTGGACTCCAATGAAGGAGTAGAACCATCTCAAGGAGGATCAGAAGAAATGGACAGAATATGAGTTAAATATGAGTCACTGCAAAGGCTCTGAATACTTATGACCATGTCATATTTTGGTTTTGTCCAGGGAGCAGTTGGGGGTTATGACCCTCAGCTCAGCAGCCCACACTTGCTGCTAGTCTATAAATTATTTATGATTATTATTATAACAATAATAATGAGTTAGTGACAACAGTGACAAAAATTTGTGAGAACAGGAGGTTTAAACATTTGAAAAACCAAACTCTTCACCAACTAGTGAGAAATAAAATGTTTCAGATGAGAAGTGAAGCATCTTCATAAAGTCCCGGGGTCTTTATTCAGGTTCATAGATTACATCCCCATGACAGGATCAATAAAACTAGTCAACCTGATAATCGTGTTTTCTGATGCCAGACTACGACTGTCCCACCCCGGACTTGAACCGGGAACTTTCCAGCTTCTTGTGTCTGTATTGGAAGATTTGGAGTGATGAATCGTTACTTCTGCAGGATGTTAGGAGAGCTTCGTGATCTTCATCGTGCTGCTGGTCTGATGATGTCACAGACTGAAGACCGTCCACAGCCCCTGGCTGATGATGTCATGCGGTTCTTAGACGAAGACCTGGTGTAACTATGCAGTCTGGACCAGAGCTCTAACTGACTGGACCCAGGAGGTAGAGTCGGTTCAGAGCATCTCTGCTGTCTGGATCAATAACTGAGCTCCATGTTTGGATCTTTAACATCAGAGGAAAGCTGCTGTCACGACGACAGAAAATGTCTCAGACACTAAAACTGTTTTAATGACGTATTTACTGGACAGCTGGACCTCTGTCCTCACCAGCAGCTGGCGGACGGACGGAGACATGATGGAAGTTCTCCTGTAGAAGTTCATTGCTTCATCCCACGGCTCCTCCTGGGCTCGTCCTCCACCACGACCTCAGCATCTTCTCCAGACTCTGGCTTTTCAGGACCAGGCCGATGGCCGTGGTCCGGCTCGGCGTCGGCCGCTCCTTGCAGTTCCCGAGGTCCAGCTTCCAGACGGAATAGGGTGGGGACCCGACCCAGGATGGGATTGTTCTCCTGGAGGCCGGAGATCCACTGGTTGAGGGTGGCCTGGTCTCCCTGGCTGGTCATACACATGGCGAAGACGGGACCCTCGTCCACTGAAAGCAGACACATCACACCGTAAATAACCGCGCTGTTGTTTCAGCTCGGACGGCTGAAGGTTTCTTACAGTCTTCCACGTCGAAGCTGTCATCGTCCCCGAGGTCACGATCCAGATCCAGGTCCAGCTGTAGAGGATAGTCCAAACACCTCTCTGGGTCGTACGGCTCGTCCACCTGGAAGACAGAGATAGAAGTCATCACTGGAAACCTGGAAACTGGATGAGACCAGGCTTGTCCACCATCTAGTTCATCCAGTCACCTGCTACACGTCATCAGCAACGTCCCAGTTCATGTCAAAGACTTCCCACAGAGACAGAGTTAGTCCTGGACGTAAAGTCAGAACAGTGCTGAAAAATCAAGTTATAGGACGGTCCTTTAGGATGTAAGATGGTCCTTCAGGCTGTAGGACGGCACTTTAGGATGTAAGACAGTCCTTTAGGGTGTAGGACGGTCCTTCAGGATGTAAGACAGTCCTTTAGGGTGTAGGACGGTCCTTCAGGATGTAAGACGGTCCTTCAGGATGTAAGACAGTCCTATAGGGTGTAGGACGGTCCTTCAGGATGTAAGACTGGAGGACGGTCCTTCAGGATGTAAGACAGTCCTTTAGGGTGTAGGACGGTCCTTCAGGATGTAAGACGGTCCTTCAGGCTGTAGGACGGTCCTTCAGGATGTAAGACGGTCCTTTAGGGTGTAGGACGGTCCTTCAGGATGTAAGACGGTCCTTCAGGCTGTAAAACGGTCCTTCAGGATGTAAGACGGTCCTTCAGGATGTAAGACGGTCCTTCAGGATGTAAGACGGTCCTTCAGGATGTAAGACGGTCCTTCAGGATGTAAGACGGTCCTTCAGGATGTAAGACGGTCCTTCAGGCTGTAGGACGATCCTTTAGGCTGTAGGACGGTCCTTCAGGCTGTAGGACAGTCCTTCAGGCTGTAGGACGGTCCTTTAGGGTGTAGGACGGTCCTTCAGGCTGTAGGACAGTCCTTTAGGGTGTAGGACAGTCCTCCAGGATGTAAGACGGTCCTTCAGGCTGTAGGACAGTCCTTTAGGCTGTAGGACGGTCCTTCGGGATGTAGGACGGTCCTTCAGGCTGTAGGACAGTCCTTTAGGGTGTAGGACAGTCCTTTAGGGTGTAGGACAGTCCTTTAGGGTGTAGGACAGTCCTTCAGGCTGTAGGACAGTCCTTTAGGGTGTAGGACGGTCCTTCAGGCTGTAGGACAGTCCTTTAGGGTGTAGGACAGTCCTTCAGGCTGTAGGACAGTCCTTTAGGGTGTAGGACAGTCCTTCAGGGTGTAGGACGGTCCTTTAGGGTGTAGGACAGTCCTTCAGGCTGTAGGACAGTCCTTTAGGGTGTAGGACAGTCCTTTAGGGTGTAGGACAGTCCTTCAGGGACTTCGGGGACACTGGTCCTTACGGGTCCCAGTGCTTTTAAACCCGTCCTGCGGTTTTACACACATCTCTGGGTTTTCTCACCTGGGGAGATCTGATCGGGTTTTATGAACACGCTGATCATAAACTGGACTGATGTGGATCACAGACTGAACTGGACCGTCAGCAGAAGAATCGTGAGGTGACAGTTGTAAATTGATGCCGTACACATGGAGCTGAATCTAATAAGTTTAATGTTGATGCACTAAAAACATTTGTTTTCACTGAAGTGATCACAGATAAATTTCCTTCCAGATGTTTGCAGGCGAACGTCACTGCTGGCAAGTTTCAGTCTTTCAAAAATAAATTCACCGACTGAATTTGACTTTTCTAGTTTTTTTTAAACCTTGGTCCATTTGATTCCAGACTTTAGACTTATCTGGGTCCATGTCATGTTTTATAGAGGACCCCAGTCCTCCAGTTCAGATGTACACGTGGGTTTACCCTTTAGCAGCACGTGTGACTGGACCCCACACTCTCGTCAGAATTGTGTCACCATCTGTGTTTTTATGCCATTTTTGTAAGTTTCATGATCATTTCTGACCTTCTCTTCGGGCGGCGTAGGGTCGGCTCTGAGCACGTAGTAGTGAACGCAGGTCTTCCTCAGCCACAGGGGGAAGGGCCCCTCCACAAACACCGGCTTGTTGGGATTATGTTTAGCCAGCAGCTCCATCTGGGTGGGACTCTGGATACCTGACACAAGAAATCACAGATGGAGAACACGTGTGTTCATGAAGAAACCTGGAGGACTTCAGCACAAGTTCAAACACAACACGTGAAACATGGTTCCATACCTACGATGTGAGGAAGAGTTATCTCCTCTCCACTCTCCGTGATGTCTGTACAGGGCAACTGGTGGGAAAAGAAAGAACACGTCAGTCGCTGCAGCTGTAACACAGTGAAACGCCGTTGTGGCTCTTTCCCTTATTCCAACCACGGCCACGGGGAAGTCGTTTTCATGTGGGAGCAGCCGATGAAGCCGCTGATGCCCGACTGACGCCTGGAATACGATCCAGATGAAATGAAGGCTGCACATCAGAAGATCTGCATGTGCAGGTCAGATTATTCAGGCAGATGGAGAATCCAGACTGAAGGCAAGTTTATTAGTAAGGTACCTTTCATGTGCAGGACAATTTAAAGTGCTTTACATAAAACAATGTAAGCATTACAGCGGGATGCAACAGGAGAAGAAAATGCAGAGCAAAAAAGTAGAAGCATGATCAAAAATTAAAAACATTAAGATTAAAAAGAGAGAATACAGAGACGTGCGGATTTTATCTTTTGAATAAAATCTCCGTAAATGCAGCTGAGAACAGGTGGGTCTTCAACCTGGATTTAAATAAACTGTTTCAGCTGATCTGAGACTTTCTGGGAGTTTGTTCCAGACATGTGGAGCATAGAAGCTGAACGCAGCTGATCCAGGTCTGGTTCTGACTCTGGAACTGATAAAAGACCGGATCCAGATGACCTGGGGGGTCTAGTATGTTCATACTGGGTCAGAGGGCAGCAGAGTTCTAAATGAGCTGCAGCTGTTTAACTGTTTTTTTAGGTAGACCAGTAAAGACGCTGTTACAGAAGTCAAGCCGACTAAAGATGATGATGGACTAGTTTTTCCAGATTTTCCTGAGACATCAGATCTTTTATCCTTGAGATGTTCTTCAGGTGATAGTAGGCTGATTTAGAGATCGCCTTGATGTGTTTTTCAAAGTTTAGGTCTGAGTCCATCACTACACTTTTTGCCTTGTTTTTTGTTTTTTTTTTTTTGTTTTGTAGCTTTCGTTTTTTGTTTTTGGTGTTTTGTCTCGCCAGATTTCTGGTCTGGTTGGTGGTTTTTAGGTCTGAGTCCATCACTACAGCCAGATTTCTGGCCTAATTGGTGGTTTTTAGGTGTATAGACTGAAGTTCTGTGACAACCTGCTGTCGTTTCTCTTTGGCTCCAAAAACAATCACCTCAGTTTTGTTTTTGTTCAGCTGAAGAAAGTTGAGACACATCCAGTCATTAATCTCATCAATACATTTACCAAGAGCCTGTACAGGGCCCCGGTCTCCTGGTGACACTGTAATATATAGCTGTGTGTCATCTGCGTAGCTATGGTAACTAATATTGTTGTTCTTTATAACCTGGGCCAGTGGGAGCATGTAGATGTTTAACAGAAGAGGCCCCAGGATAGAGCCCTGGGGAACTCCACAGGTCATTTTTGTCTGCTCAGATGTAAAATTACTTACTGACACAAAGTACTTCCTGTTCTCCAAGTACGTTTTGAACCAGTTTAGTACAGAACTAGAGAGACCCACCCACTTCTCCAGTCGTTTGAGTAATATAATGTGGTCAACTGTATGAAATGCAGCGCTGAGATCCAGTAAAACCAACACTGACATTTTTCCAGCATCAGTATTCAGATATATGTCATTCTTAACAGAACTCTCACCCCACTGCATGTTAACCATGTATGCCATTACCGTGGTAAAAACCAGAAATTATCGGGATACATTTTTTAGTCCATACTGCCCATTCCCATTGGACACTTTTTCCCATTAAATTCAGTTAGAAAGTGTCCAAAATTTTGACTGGTTCTGTAAATAAGGTACAATTTTTGCATGATCCGATTAGTGGACTAATCAACAAAATAATCAGTGACAAACAGATTATCAAAATAGTCGTTTGTGACAGCCCTATTTTGGGATCTTTGCTCTCAGAGCAGAATATAATTGTTTTTCTCAGAATATAAGAGATGCAACCTCACAGTTGATGCAGAGATCAATATCGATTGATATTGGAAATTAAGAGTAAGACAATATTGGTACATCAGATTTTGGTAAAAACACCCGACACAAAACAAAACTGAAAAATAAAACTGCACCAATTAAATACATGTAAATGAACATGTTCTTTCATACCAAAATCAAATCAAATACCTGGTAGACGGTAACTTTAGCGTCCAGGTCGTTAGCGATGCGGGACAAGCTGAAGCGAGCCAGGTCCACTGGGTCTTCAGGCAGCTGTTGGGGGACGGGGAACGGGTTTATGTGCTTGAACTTGGGGAACCAGTACATGATGCGTTGGTACTTTCTAATCGGGTGGCTCTTCTCTCCAAAGATCTGGACCAGCAGGACTTTGGTCTCAACGTTGGGCATTATACCTGCAGGACAGGAACATTTGACGGTCTGTGACCTGTGACAACGTTTCTCTGAGGAACACATCATGTTTGCAGCCACACCCACCATAGTTCTCCATCTGCTCCAGCACCTGCACGCCGCACTCCTGCTGTCTGGGGTAGTGGTTAAACATTCGCTGGATGAAGTTCCTGGGCACGAACACCTCTTTGGGGAAAACATCCAGAATCTTGTTGTAGACGGCGAGGTCCTTCTCCACGCCAAATTCCGGCATCTTCTTCAGAGCCGCGTATATGAACTCCACGTGACCTCTCCGCCGGATGTCATTCTTGATGAAGACGTCGATCACCTTGTTGAACGTGGCCTTGGTTTTGGACTCACGGGCCATCTGCTCGAACAAGTCATCGTGAGTGGCCAAAGACGACTTCTTCTGGTCTTCGTTAACAAACCGAGCAGGTGCAGGTGGGTTCTTAGGACAAGCTGGACTGCTGTGGAAATGCCTCCACACCTACGGGACAGGTGAGGAGAGTCTTTAGATTGGATACATACTGGAGAAAACACTGATATATGGATAATAACAAGAAAAAAATAAGTAAATATAGATAGATAGATAGTGGCTAGATGGATGGATGCAACAATACATGTAATTGTACCAAACCGTGACCACCACGTATCGAATATTTAACAATACAGAATTTTAAATCTATTTTATCAGTTTGTGTTTTGAGGATGAGCTCCATGAAGAAAACTCAGCTGATCTGCGTTCGAAATACCAGATCTGAATGCAGTTGAACTACTTTGGGTTTCATGTTAAGTATGACTCTGATGGTAAGCTGTTATAAACAAAAGCACAACAGGTTTAAAAAGACATTTTAAAAAAAGAAGTATTTTTTGTATCGAAAAAAATATCGAACCGTGACACTCAAGTATCGAACGGAACCAAACCATGAACTTTTTGTATTTCTGTACGATAGATAGCTAGCTATCACGCGGGTCTGTATATCGATGGCCCAGAATCACTTATGTCTGTTATAAACTACTAAAACCTGTGGAGGATACAGTTTTTTATACAGTTGCTCTGATATAATGTTACAGTATGAGGAAATGTGTGCGCGACACACTGAACTGACGAAGCTGCCTCGTTAAGCGTTGCTCGGCAACAATGCAGAGAATAGTCTGTGCATACCTCCTGTACAACTCTACCCTAGGAGAAAACCATAAGAGATATCAAAATATTTTTTCCCTGAGAGTCCCACAAGGCTTTGAGAAACTCAGACATGTATTTTATTTGATCCTACTGTAAACAGAATTTAAAAGGTGGCAAGTTTAAAACACTAGAAAGGAATAACGTCATTTTTTCTCTGTTATGATTGAAGTCAATGGGAGGCGAAAGTCGACTTTGGAGCAGCGTAACTCGAAAACGGTGTGTCTGAGCAAGTGTTGACCGCAGGTCCCAAATGAAGCTGACGAGTTTTCCTACGTTTTTATATAAAATTTATGTCTGTACGATGAAAGGTGTAGGAGGTATGGGCATTTGTTTCTGAAAATGCTCTGAAAATGCTTCAAAATTTAGAGTGCGGAGGGATTTGGGGGCCTTTTCTGATTTTTACTAAAACATAACATGCAATTGTGTCAAAACCATAACAGATATGTTAATATCCTTTTACATGGTAAAAGATTCATCTTTCGTGACCAGTTTAAACTTTGAATGATGTTTCTATGTCATGGTATGGTTGAGCTATGCATCCCCAAAGTCACCTGGGTTTTTGTGTTTTGGTTTTTGGCTGATTCCGACCAAATCCCATTCATTTCGATGGGACCAAAAATCGCAGTTTTGTTTTGCAATTTCACAGCAAAAAGGCAAGCACGCCTCTCCCGGCAGAGATGCTCGTTTTGATATCACTTTTGTGGGGGTGCTGGCAAAGCCCTGGGGGGAGTAGGCCGTAAAAAAAAAAGTGACGGAAACTGAATACGTGTGATTTGATTTGATTTGATAATAACGCGGAATAAACGCGGTCGAATATTAAATACAGTGCTGCCAAAATGCTTTACAGCAAAAATAAAACTATAGATACAATAAGTTAATGATACAAATAAACATAAGAGGAATGTTTCTGCCTGTTATAGCCAGATAACATGCTCATTAATCCGTGTTTAAAGCCGTCTGCTCAGGCTGGAGCTCACCTGCTGCTGCGCATCACCCTGGCCGGAGGAGAGGAGCCGGAGCAGGGACCCGGACCCGGACCCGGACCCGGCGGGCGGCCGGTAGGACTGAGCCCGCAGCCTGACAGCCTGAAGCCGCAAGAGGCAGCGGGGACACCTCATGGTTCTTCAGGTCGTCTCATTCCTGAACGTCACGATCTGAACTGTCATGATGTCACAGAGAGAAAATGATGCTGGAAGTTTCATCCAGATTAAAGATGTTTCCGACCAATGACACTGACACACGCGCGCACACACACACACACACGCACACCAACATGTGTCTTACACACACACAGGATAATCCGTAACTCATTCTCGTACCTACCATAGAGACACAAACACGGAGGCATCAGTCTCCTTCATGGACGTCTCCATTATAAAAGCCGGCGGAAGTTCCTGTTCCTACCTACATTTCCTCCCCCAGCAACAAAAACACGACAACTAACTATGGTTCCGCTAAAGTAAAAAGATATTCCGCTTACTGACAAACTGGTCTGTGACTTGAATTAAAATTAACACGGAAGTTTATAAACTCCAGCGTCCGTTTTGGTATTTTGTTCAAACTCTGAACAAAACCAATGACGACCCTGAAAAAAATCTCTCTCTCTCTCATATATATATATAGGTTATATATATATATATATATATATATATATATATATATATATATATATATATATATATATATATATATATATATATTTTTTATATATATATATATATATATATATATATATACAGTACAAATAGCCATATATGTGTGTGAAAAGACACGCTAGAAAAAGATAAAAAAGAAGTAATGCGCACATACAAAGAAATCCTAACATTTATGTCCATAAATGAAGTTATGTGTAATATAGTGAAATAGGGAATAAGTATTGAATACTTACTGAAATTTATTTACTACTGTGTAAAAACCTTTGTTGGTGGTTCCAGCATCCAGACGCCTCCTGTATGCAGAAACCAGTGGAAAACGTTGCTCAGGTGTGACTTTTGGTCCATTCTTCCACAAACTGCCTTCAGATCTTCACGGTTCCGGGTCTCTTCTGTCAACTTGGATCTTCAGTTCTTTCAGGTCGGGTGATTGACAGGTCCGTTCTAGCAGCTTTATCTTCTTCTTCTTAAAGCAGGTGAGCGTTTCTGGTCCGTTCTAGCAGCTTTATCTTCTTCTTCTTAAAGCAGGTGAGCGTTTCTGGTCCGTTCTAGCAGCTTTATCTTCTTCTTCTTAAAGCAGGTGAGCGTTTCTGGTCCGTTCTAGCAGCTTTATCTTCTTCTTCTTAAAGCAGGTGAGTGTTTCTGGTCCGTTCTAGCAGCTTTATCTTCTTCTTAAAGCAGGTGAGTGTTTCTGGTCCGTTCTAGCAGCATTATCTTCTTCTTCTTAAAGCAGGTTAGCGTTTCTGGTCCGTTCTAGCAGCTTTATCTTCTTCTTTAAAGCAGGTGAGTGTTTCTGGTCCGTTCTAGCAGCTTTATCTTCTTCTTCTTCAAAGCAGGTGAGTGTTTCTGGTCCGTTGTAGCAGCTTTATCTTCTTCTTCTGAAAGCAGGTGAGTGTTTCTGGTCTGTTCTAGCAGCTTTATCTTCTTCTTCTTAAAGCAGGTGAGCGTTTCTGTTCCGTTCTAGCAGCTTTATCTTCTTCTTAAAGCAGGTGAGCGTTTCTGGTCCGTTCTAGCAGCTTTATCTTCTTCTTAAAGCAGGTGAGCGTTTCTGGTCCGTTCTAGCAGCTTTATCTTCTTCTTCTTAAAGCAGGTGAGTGTTTCTGGTCCGTTCTAGCAGCTTTATCTTCTTCTTCTTAAAGCAGGTGAGCGTTTCTGGTCCGTTCTAGCAGCTTTATCTTCTTCTTAAAGCAGGTGAGCGTTTCTGGTCCGTTCTAGCAGCTTTATCTTCTTCTTCTTAAAGCAGGTGAGCGTTTCTGGTCCGTTCTAGCAGCTTTATCTTCTTCTTAAAGTAGGTGAGCGTTTCTGGTCCGTTCTAGCAGCTTTATCTTCTTCTTCTTAAAGCAGGTTAGCGTTTCTGGTCCGTTCTAGCAGCTTTATCTTCTTCTTCTTAAAGCAGGTGAGTGTTTCTGGTCCGTTCTAGCAGCTTTATCTTCTTCTTAAAGCAGGTGAGCGTTTCTGGTCCGTTCTAGCAGCTTTATCTTCTTCTTTTTCTTATAGCAGGTGAGCGTTTCTGGTCCGTTCTAGCAGCTTTATCTTCTTCTTCTTAAAGCAGGTGAGTGTTTCTGGTCCGTTCTAGCAGCTTTATCTTCTTCTTCTTAAAGCAGGTGAGCGTTTCTGGTCTGTTCTAGCAGCTTTATCATCTTCTTCTTAAAGCAGGTGAGTGTTTCCAGTCCGTTCTAGCAGCTTTATCTTCTTCTTCTTAAAGCAGGTGAGTGTTTCTGGTCCGTTCTAGCAGTTTTATCTTCTTCTTAAAGCAGGTGAGCGTTTCTGGTCCGTTCTAGCAGCTTTATCTTCTTCTTCTTAAAGCAGGTGAGTGTCTCTGGTCCGTTCTAGCAGCTTTATCTTCTTCTTCTTAAAGCAGGTGAGCGTTTCTGGTCCGCTCTAGCAGCTTTATCTTCTTCTTAAAGCAGGTGAGCGTTTCTGGTCCGTTCTAGCAGCTTTATCTTCTTCTTCTTAAAGCAGGTGAGTGTTTCTGGTCCGTTCTAGCAGCTTTATCTTCTTCTTCTTAAAGCAGGTGAGTGTTTCTGGTCCGTTCTAGCAGCTTTATCTTCTTCTTCTTAAAGCAGGTGTGTGTTTCTTGGCTGTGTGGTGGGACATTCGTCCTTCTGAAAGAATCAGCCTCTTTTCATCTTCAGCAGATTCTGGTCCAGAGTGTCTCTCTACTTTCCTCCATTCATTCTCCCTTCAATCATATGAAGTCTGCCAGTACCACATGCTGAAAACAGCCCCCACCATGATGCTCCCACCTCCAAACTTCACTGTTGCTATGGTGTTTTTGGTGCCATTTCCCATTACAAACACACGCAGAACTACGCAGAGAAGAGGTACAACCTAGTCAGTGTGATGGGAAGTAGAGAAGAGGTACAACCTAGTCAGCGCAATGGGAAGTAGAGAAGAGGTAAAACCTAGTCCTCGCAATAGAAAACAGTGTCACAGTGTCAACATGCATAATAAAGGGTCTCCGTGGTGATACAGTCATGCAGATGCAGCCTCGTCTCTGCAAGGAGGAGGAAGCCCGCAAGGCTCACGACCCAGGCCCCCAGCAGCCACCCAGAGGCCCAGATCCCAGCTACCCCCCCCCAAAGAGCGGACATGCATCCCTCGAAGGGCGGCAAAAGGCGGCCCCAGCCGGAGCCCCCCGCGGTCTGGGGGCCCAGGCCCCAGTGGACCAAGACCAGCAGCTGCCGACCCCACCGGGCGCCCCCCGGAGCAGATACAGCGCCGGGCCCAGGGCCCAAGCGCCCAGGAGCAGCCACCCCCCCCCCCCCCGGGCGGCCCAACCGAAACCCAGGAGGACCGGACCCCCCAGACGACACCCCCCAAGGCAGGCCAGCCCCCACCCCAACGTCCCCTGCCCCACACACCTGACACCAGGGCGCCACCACCTCTCCCCACCCCCTACCCCCGCCACCATGCTCACACACACACTCCCCACACACCTACCCCAACACTAGGGCTGAAAGATATACCGTCACCCCATCCACATCGAGACACGGGCACCCAAGACATCAATACCGCAAGAGCAACCACACACAAAAACAGATCCCCCCGCGCCCGCCCCGCATATAAAGCCCCGGAAGCCACAAACAAACCGCACCCCCCACCAAAGCGCCCGGCCCCCAACCAACCCGCAGCCACACCGCACCGCACCACACCGAGATCCCCGGCACGAACACCGAGATACGAACCTCCGCCCACACCGCCCAGCCCTACCCAACACCTCCATGTATCCCCCCCACACACACATACACCCACCCACTCCCTCTCCGACCTTACATACCCACACTCCTCCTCCCCTCCACCCCCAACACTCTCCTTCCTCTACCGTCCACACCTACCCCCACCTCCTCATACCCTCTAACACACACATGCCTCCCCCACATAACTCACCAACCCCTCCCTACCCCCCACACATACGCCCCCACCTCCCTATACCCCCATACCCCACAGTCCCCCTTACATTCCAGCCCCACCCATCCCTCTACCTATCACCTCCCCCCTTCCTTCCTTCGCCCCTCCCCTCCCTACTACACCACACATCCACTCCTTCCCCCATCCCCCTTCCTCCAACCACTTACCCACATCTCCTCCCTCTTCCACCCAAGTTCCTCCCTCCCACATTTCCTCTTTCCACTCTCATTCATTATTCTCACATACCCACCTCCTCTTGCCCATGCCCCGTGCCTCTTAGTGGTAGCTCGGGCCGGGGAAGGAGCCGCAGCTCCCTCCTTCCACACACTATATGGCCCGCCCCTCAGAAGTGGTTGTGAGCTGTTGTTATTTTATGTGTTTAGGTGTCTAAGTGTGGTTAAAACTGGGGAGCAGGCTGTCTCTAGACGTGGCAAGCAAAGGCACTTTGGTGCTCTCCCTCACCACGCCCGCTTGACCGCACCCTCCCCAAAACCCACGTGTGTGTGTGAGGTAGAGCAAGGGGGGAGAGGTCTTGGGAAAGGAGACCAGGGGGGTATGAATTCCCCCTGAAGAAGAGCCGTTTCCGGCATTAGGTACCCTTGCCTCCCGGACCCCCCAGGGCAGAGGGGGGCAGGCATGGCCGCCCTCACGGCCAGGCGACCAGCGTTCACCACAGAGGGGCCAGCCTTGGCCCCTGGGGGCGCTCGACCACCCCAGGCCAGGGAGGGGGGAAAAGGGACGGGAGCGGAAGGGTTCGGCGGAGGGGCCAGAGTCACCGGCCCAACATCTGTTGCAAACTCCAAACCAGCATCAACCTGCTTCTTCTTCAGAAATGGAGTCTTGCGTGGTGTGCGTGCATGAAGGCCATGGCGGTTGAGTGCATTCCTTCTTGTTTTCTCTGAAACAACTGTAGCTGCTGGTTCCAGGTCTTTCTGAAGCTCTCCACGAGTGGTCCTGGGCTGTTGGAGAACCTTTCTGATGATTGTTCTGACTCCTCTGTCTGAAATCTTGTGAGGAGCACCTGGCCGTGGCCGCTTTATGACCATGCCGTGTTCTTTCCACTTCCGGATGATGGTCCCAATGGTGATCACTGGAACTTTCAGAAGTTTACAAATGCACCTGGAACCAATGCCTTCAGTGTGTTTGCAATAATAAGGCTGCGTAGGTCTTTAGACAGCTCTTTGCTTTTACCCATCACGCAATGCTTCTTGTCTGACACCTTGGTGATGAGAAACCTTTTTAAAGTCATCAATCAGGACTAAAGCAGCTGATATTACTTTGCTCTGATAGGGGACAGGATTACTTTCTAAATACTGACAGACTCCAGCTGCTTTCTTGGCTTTCCCATGAACAGTGGGCCAAAATACCTGTCAACAGGTGTAGACATATTCATATATGTGTATATATATATATACATATATATATATACACACACACACACAAATATATATATATATATATTATATATATATATATATATATATATATATATATATATATATATATATATATATATATATATATATATTAGGGCTGTCGAAAAATTAATCCTGATTGATCACATTGCTTTTTTCACTTCTAGAACACATTAAGGGTTAACAGTGTCTCACCAGGAATTCTGCATTTATCTTTAGTAGACTAAACTACTGAAACCCTGTCTTCAGGGTTATATATATATATATATATATATGTGTGTGTGTGTATTTAACATATATACATATATTCATATATATATATATATATATATATATATATATATATATATATATATATATATATATATTATATGGAGAAATTGGGGTCAAATGCGGTGCCATTATGGAGAAAAATCTCATAAAATCGTATTAAATTTTTTAAAAATAAAAATCATGATATTGATTTTAAATTGTGGTTCAACAGAAATATTAAAAACAAACACAAAAATAAAACAAGTAAACAAGCATGATGGGGTTCTGAAGATAAAATGTTGTTGAGCAACACTTTGACACAATCACTCCAATCTACACCTGCTGACAGGTATGTTGGTCCATGTTCATGGGAAAGATGCTCTGATGTGATTGGGACAGGTTTTTTTTTAAGTGATTGTTTTCAACTTTTATTCAAAGTGAATATTTTATTTCACTACATTTTAAATTGATGGGGTATTTAAAAAAAACATTATTAGTTTATTGTTATTTGAATTGGGGGGTATGACTACTGTACTCAGCCTGATCCACGGAGAGCGCGTGCGCTTTACAACAACGCCGTTTGGTGGCGACAAACACCCACAAACAGACAGAAGCCCTGTTTTTCCTCAGAGCCGAGAAACAAAGTCAGGAAAAGTTTGTTTCAGGACTTTTCTGGGACGTTGATCCCCGCGGAGCCAGAAAGACCGGAGCCAGAAAACTGCGGAGAGTAACGAACATGGCGGGAAACTAACGGTTACTAACGGCTTCCTGAACACACCAAAGGATCATTCCTCCTCCTCTTCATCTTCTTCTATTATGCTTCTGTAAAACAGTTACGTTAACCCAAGATTAACTCTCCTTTCAAAACGGTTTTTGCGTCTATTTATTTATTTATGATTTATTTTTTAGAGTAATAATAATTTTAAAAAAGCAGGTTTCCGGTCCTCTTACAAAACTGCAGTTGACAGAAGTCTCGCGCGTGTATGCGTGTGTGTGAGACACTCCTCTGTCAGCATGGAAAACACACCTTAGTGCAGACTTCACCTCTGGAGAAACTGCACACGGTTCCAGCGCTGGACCTGCACGATGGATTCATCAACTAACAGTTTAGGTGAGTAACTAACCTGGTTAGAGTTACCAACCCATCCTGGTTACAGTAACTAACCCATCCTGGTCGGTTCGTGGGTGAGAGAAACTGTGTTGGAAGGGAAGGCTTTGCCACGGTCGGCTGTTAAACAAAGGGGGGATATTTGCTGTTTTCGTGTCAGTAAACGCACCACATTTGATCCGAGCTTCGAGGTTCAGATGAAATCTGCAGCTGCTGGAAAACTGCTTTCAGTTTGAACAAGTTTCTGAGGCGCTGCTGCCGCATTCTTCATGCGCGCGCGCATGAAACATGCCTACATGGAGGTGAAGCTTCCTCCTGCCTGCTGCACACCGACTTTATTAAACTAATGAGTACTGAGCCGATGTCTGTTTTGATGTCAGTGTGAAGAGTGACGGAGGGCACGTTGCACGATGTGAGCGGCGCTCGCGCGTGGGTGTGTGGAAGTTGTGTCGGGGTTGCAGCGTTTACTCTTCCTGCTGCAAACAAGTGTCGCTTACTAAATGCAGCGCTCACAATCCACGTCGGCGGATCTCCTGCAGTTTTCAGGAGAGAAAACAAAGCAATAGTTATATTTTTTGTAAAAAAAAAAAAAAAAGAAGGTGGATGGAGTTGAAGCACGTGCGGAGCTCCACCCGCGCTGCCTCCACAACATTGTAAAACGAGCTGAAACTGTAGCACAATGCTGCTTTTGTTGGGCTTTGCAGCCCCTGCTGTCCCACCGTATGTGCTGATGTTGTGTTTACTTGCCTTGTAAACTGCCGGGGCGGCAAGGCGCGCGGGGGGGGGGAACAGTAAATATCACATGAGTTTGCGCGCCAGCATCTGTGGGCAAGGTTGCCTCAGGAGGGGAATCTAGTCTAGTCTGCAGCTCGTGTCGGTCAGGCTCGGTTTTATGATGGTGATAAACCTTCCTGCGTGTTTTTAAACAAAACGTGGTTTGTTACTGAAAAGGCGTCACGTGCACGTGGGCGCGCTGCAGCTGTCATACATGAGGATGGCTGTTCCAGAGTCAGCTGAGCGGCTGACACCATATCATGAGTTACAGATGTGAACAGAGGAACAAGCCTCAAACGAAGACGGTTTCATGAAAATGATGAACTGATGTTAGAAAAGTCCAGGAACACCCGTCCTCCAGGACAGGGACGTTGTCCCCATCTGGTCTGATGCAGGATCTCTGCAGTTCTGGACCTGGTAGCTGGATTTCTGCTTTCATGAAGCTCCAAATGTTTTGTTTTGGTGGAAGGTCTGACCTGCAG
>JALJCO010013910.1:352500-413939 GCA_023101725.1 Atherinomorus stipes | reverse complement strand
GAAGTACCTCTTCCAAGAAATGTGGGAGAGAGGACTCAGTTGGGATGAACCATTACCCACTGATTTGACTGAAAAATGGGAACAGTGGTGTATGGAGCTACCACTGCTCCACCTGGTGGCCATTCCCAGGTGGTATCACATCGAGCTTCACCAAGAGTCGCACACGGTAAAGTTGCATGTCCACTGTGATGCAAGCGAAAAGGCTTGCTATGCTGTGGCCTACCTACAAGGACAAAACAAACAAGGAGAGACTGTTACCAGTTTTGTTGCTTCTAAGTCGCAAGTTGCATCACTAAAGAAAATGACATTACCTCGCTTGGAGCGTATGGGTGCACTTATTGGAGCAAGATTAGGACACAGTCTTCTTAAACCTCTGAACATGGAGAAAACTCAGCTCAACATGTGGACGGACTCTATGATCACTCTTCACTGGATCTGCAGCTCAGCTTAGCAGTGGAAGCCATCTGTGGCCAACAGAGTAACTGAAATACAAGGGCTCACAAACCCAGAGTCGTGGTCCCACTGTGCTGGCAAAATGAACCCTGCTGATCTGCCCACACGAGGTCAGCATGCACGGAGCCTTATTGAGAGTCAGCTGTGGTGGCATGGACCCACTTCACTGTCCACAGCTGAAGGGAAACTGGACATTGATGATGATGACTATGTGGTAAATGAGGCAAGCACTGAACTGAAATCTAAATATCAGACTGTTGTGCAACTTACTAGCACTGAACAAACTGTACCTGTGTTAAACTTAGATAAGTTCAGTAGGCTGAAGACTGTGTTAAGAATCACTGCATGGGTGAAACGGTTCGTTACCAACACAAGGTCTAGTCAAAAGGTTCACAGAGAGTTAACTGCAGAAGAGCTCACTGCAGCTGAAATATACGGGGTAAAAGCTACACAAGAGAGTTGTTTTAGTTCTGAAATGTCCCAGCTAAGGTTAAATCAAAATGTGAAATGAGACTCTAAAATCAACCAGCAGGGCCTGGCTCAAAACGTGGCAGTGGCAGCACTTCCGGCAGCTGCCACAAGGTGCCACAAGGTGCCACAGGGTGCCACGGGGTGCCACAGTGCTTTGGGCTGCCACTAGGTGCCACTAGGTGCCACAGGGTGCCACTAGGTGCCACAAGGTGCCACAAGGTGCCACAGGGTGCCACGGGGTGCCACAGTGCTTTGGGCTGCCACTAGGTGCCACTAGGTGCCACAGGGTGCCACTAGGTGCCACGGGGTGCCACTAGGTGCCACAGGGTGCCACTAGGTGCCACAGGGTGCCATGGGGTGCCACAGTGCTTTGGGCTGCCACTAGGTGCCACAAGATGCCACTAGGTGCCACAGGGTGCCACTAGGTGCCACTAGGTGCCACGTGGTGCCACTAGGTGCCACAAGGTGCCACAAGGTGCCACAGGGTGCCACGGGGTGCCACAGTGCTTTGGGCTGCCACTAGGTGCCACTAGGTGCCACAGGGTGCCACTAGGTGCCACGGGGTGCCACTAGGTGCCACAGGGTGCCATGGGGTGCCACAGTGCTTTGGGCTGCCACTAGGTGCCACAAGGTGCCACTAGGTGCCACAGGGTGCCACTAGGTGCCACTAGATGCCACAAGGTGCCACAAGGTGCCACAGGGTGCCACGGGGTGCCACAGTGCTTTGGGCTGCCACTAGGTGCCACTAGGTGCCACAGGGTGCCACTAGGTGCCACGGGGTGCCACTAGGTGCCACAGGGTGCCACGGGGTGCCACAGTGCTTTGGGCTGCCACTAGGTGCCACAAGGTGCCACTAGGTGCCACAGGGTGCCACTAGGTGCCACTAGGTGCCACTAGGTGCCACGGGGTGCCACAGTGCTTTGGGCTGCCACTAGGTGCCACGGGGTGCCACTAGGTGCCACAGGGTGCCACGGGGTGCCACAGGGTGCCACGGGGTGCCACAGTGCTTTGGGCTGCCACTAGGTGCCACGGGGTACCACTAGGTGCCACAGGGTGCCACTAGGTGCCACGGGGTGCCACTAGGTGCCACAGGGTGCCACCGGGTGCCACAGTGCTTTGGGCTGCCACTAGGTGCCACCGGGTGCCACGGGGTGCCACTAGGTGCCACAGGGTGCCACCGGATGCCACAGTGCTTTGGCTGCCACCAGGGCCGTTTCTCAATCTGCGTACTTGTGCGTACTTGCGGGCTCGTGGACTCGTGAAACGTCATCACCCGCGGTCCAAGTCATGTTCCATTAAAAAGTTCGCTTCTCAGCAAGTTCACAGGAAATCCCCGGATGAAAACTTTCTCCGCCCATTTTACCGAGCATGCATCAGAGGAGGCTCGTGCGTACTTGGCCAGGTATAAATCCCAGCATGCACCTGCACACGTGCAGCGTTTGACAGCCTCCTCCTCCCTCCTCCGTCTCCAACAGCCAAACCTGAGCATCATTTCTATTATTTTACTGTTTTTGGCCTTTTATCTGCAGCTCTTCCTCCCGCCTTCCTCTCACATCTGTTTTTGATCATATAATTATGACCTGATTGTCTGTTTGCATTTATGGGCGTATTGGAAATAAATATAATTTACACGTTTGGGAAAACTCCCCCAAAAAGCATCCACTTAGTAGGCTATAATTGTTTTGGGGCAGTTGTTTTAATTGTTTTAAACAATGACATTTAAACAATGAATAAAGCAATTAAACCATAACTGAAGTCTGTCAAATTTAATAATTGTGCAACCCTAACCCTCCTCATTTTGTCATATTTAGCATCTAAGCAGCTCAAGTTTTTTATTTAATGCAAGGGGCGCAAACTCGTTCCAAAGAGGGTCCTGTAACTGGAGATTTTCTTTCCAACCAAGAGAAAACAGACCACTCATTTCATTGAGTTTACTCTTATATTGAAAACTTGATGAAATGAATAGACTCTGGTGCTGAATGAATGAAAACTTGCAGTCACAGGGCCCTTTCTGGAAGCAGTTTGAGACCCCTGCTTAAATGTTTTAAAGTGGTCATGACCAATAGTTTACAAGAATTTCTGAAAGTCTATCAAAGTTGTTTTTGGATTTTAGCCATTATACATTAAGTATTTTGGGGAAAATGCTTTTTGACAAATCAGTTGGGACTGACATCAATGATTAAAAAATGCCTGGCTTAAAATGACAAAACAGCTTATAATTTTTTTTTTTTTTTTATTCAAATTTTTCCCCCATTAAACTTTACTCTATCCAAGTGTGACATTGTCTTACAGTACTACACTCTAGGACCACCTTAGCAGGCTCTAAAACACTATGGTAATGCTTCTGAGAATGATGAAAAGGTATCATGGTGTTTTGGGTTACTTTTATTGACAGTCAATATGGTAATTGAATAGTTTGTTAATCACTATATTAAAATGTAGTGTTCACATGATGCTAATTGCGGGCAGTCAGTGTGAGGCAGTTGCAATATGCTCCAATATAGCTCCTGTTACAGGCTGAAAAAGTTTCATTTTCAGAGTACAGTAAAAGCTCCATCCACATTACACACAGAGCCACAGCTCTGCTATAAGCGTGCACAGAGATTAATTTGTAAATGTGCATTTGTGTCCTTGGCGAGGACATCTGGGAAGCCTTGATACCCCTCCGGTGCCATGGCAGGTCGTGAAAATCCATGGCACCCTGACTGGCAGCCTCCCCGGTGCCGTGGCACTGCCTCGGGTGCCACGACAGTTGCCGCGGCCACAATTTGCGACGGCCACGATTTGCGCCTGTCCCTGCTGGCTGTGGCACCTAGTGCAACCCAGTGGCACCCCGTGGCACCTAGTGGCACCCTGTGGCACCTTGTGGCACCTGGTGGCAGCCCAAAGCACTGTGGCACCCTGTGGCACCTAGTGGCAGCCCGTGGCACCTAGTGGCACCCTGTGGCACCCCATGGCACCTAGTGGCACCCCGTGGCACCTAGTGGCACCCTGTGGCACCCTGTGGCACCCCGTGGCACCTAGTGGCAGCCCAAAGCACTGTGGCACCCCGTGGCACCTAGTGGCAGCCCAAAGCACTGTGGCACCCTTTGGCACCTAGTGGCACCCTGTGGCACCTAGTGGCACCCCGTGGCACCCTGTGGCACCTAGTGGCACCCTGTGTCACCCCGTGGCACCTAGTGGCAGCCCAAAGCACTGTGGCACCCTGTGGCACCTAGTGGCACCTAGTGGCACCCCGTGGCACCCTGTGGCACCCCGTGGCACCCCGTGGCACCTAGTGGCAGCCCAAAGCACTGTGGCACCTAGTGGCACCCCGTGGCACCCTGTGGCACCCCGTGGCACCCTGTGGCACCTAGTGGCACCCTGTGGCACCCCGTGGCACCTAGTGGCACCTAGTGGCAGCCCAAAGCACTGTGGCACCCCATGGCACCTAGTGCCATGGGGTGCCACTAGGCACCAGGCAGGGATGGTCTCATACGTTCATGTAATGTTCCTTCCTCCTACAGGTAACCTATTAAGAAGGCCTGTTATTGTATCCCCTAGAGGTATGTTAAATAGAAGATCAATCCAACACAGATGAACAGTTGTTCACCAGGTGGGAGGATGTTGTGAATTATTCTCATATATGTATGACATGAAATACATTTTACATGATTATTATTAATTATTTGGATATTGTGAATTGTTTACGTGTATGTTAGAAAATGCAGTGTACATGATTTATTATTATTTGGATTTAACATGATTTCAATACATCAGTACAGAGGAGTTCATTGTTTACACCTAAAATGATTTATTTTGAAACACTTGGAAGTGTTTTATTGTGAAGGGTACTTAACTGGAACTGTTCTGTCCTGTTTGCTCGTGCTTGGCTGTTGTTACTTTTTCTGAACGGCAACTTCAGTCCGCTCTTCTTGTGAAAGTTGCTGAACAATAAATGTCCAGCAAACGATCTGAGCCTCCGTCATGATTGGGAAGCCTTGACTTTGTAATATTTTGGCCGTCCTCAGCCGCCGCCCAACTCACTGCACCAGACCCCTATGGCCCCTCTCGCGGGTGGTGGGTCCACAAGAAGGGGGGGCCCATGTCAACCTTTCGGGCTGAGCCTGACCGGGCCCCATGGACAGAAGCCTGGCCACCAGGCGCTGGCCTCCGTGCCCCACCTCCGGGCCTGGCTCCAGAGTGGGGCCCCGGTGACCTGTGTCCGGGCAAGGGACACTTGGCTCTGATAATATATTTCTCCATTAGGGGTGTTTGCAGCCGAGTGTGAAGCGGCCGGGATGAAAACCAGCATCTCCAAATCTGAGAGGGTGGAGTGTCCTCTCCAGGTCGGGAGCGAGGTCCTGTCCCAGGTGGAGGAGTTTAAGTATCTTGGGGTCTTGTTCACGAGTGAGGGAAAAATGAAGTGGGAGATAAACAATAGTAGGCCTACAATAGTACAACAAGAGTACAATAAAGTGTACTTTGCATCGATCTGTTGTGATGAAGAAGGAGCTGAGCCAAAAGGCAAGGCTCTCGATTTACCGGTCGGTCTACGTTCCTACCCTCACCTATGGCCATGAGCTGTGGGTCATGACCGAAAAAGTGAGATCGCGGGTACAAGCGACTGAAATGAGTTTCCTCCGCAGGGTGGCCGGGCTCTCCCTTAGAGATAGGGTGAGGAACTCGGTCATCCGGGAGGGACTCAAAGTAGAGCCGCTGCTCCTCCGTATAGAGAGGAGCCAGATGAGGTGGCTCGGGCATCTGGTCAGGATGCCACCTGGACGCCTCCCTGGTGAGGTGTTCCAGGGACGTCCCACCCGGAACAGACCCAGGGGATGCCCAGGACACGCTGGAGGGACTACGTGTCCCAGCTGGCCTGGGAACGCCTCGGGATCTCCCCGGATGAGCTGGTGGCGGTGGCTGTGGCTGGGGAGAGGGAAGTCTGGGCTTCCCTGCTTAGGCAGCTGCCCCGACCACCCGACCTCAGATAAGCAGAAGAAGACAGACAGACAGATATTTTACAAGAACAGATGAAATTAACTTTATTCTGCTTAGGTCTGAAAATGACGTCTCTTCACCAGGAACAGAGATGAGGCTGAGTTTGGAAGCAATGATGTACTGTAAATTGACGTTGTGGTGCAAGATGATGGAGGAACCATCACTGTCCCAATTCTGCCATTTTCCCACAATTACAACCTGCACACTCCAACCCCTAATGTGCACTTCTGCCAAGTGCGCACTTCATACAGGGGTGTAGCGTTTAGGGTGGGTATTGGGATAGGGCCATAGTTTTGTCCATTCAGGGACACTGTGGTAAAAATGGCAGAACAAATATGGCAGCCTCCATGTCTGTGCACCTCCAGCAAGCAGATATAAATGACTCATTCTAAGAAAACAAACGCATAACAGCTGTTCTAGTTTTGAGTTAGCCTATCACATTTTTCTGCCATTGACCTTTGATTTTTTTACACTGTACCTTTAAACAGAAATGTTATAAATACATGTATTTGATTTACTCAACACCAAACTACAGTTCATGAATGTGATATTATGTCTCCTGACTATAAAATTTGTAGTGTCTAAATTTCTTTGCAAAAGTGAGGGATTTCAAAGGGATTCCTCCAGATTTACAACATAAACAACAGGGAACACTTTGTTAGTGTGGCAGGACAAATGAGGGCCCAGGAGGGATTTGACTTCCAGACTTCCAGGTGAGAGTCATGCGTGGTTCCCAGTCAGCCAAAAGGTCATCCTCTTGGCCCGGGAGCCAGGGTGCATGATTACACTCAGAGGCATATCGACAGGCCCGTCAACTGCCACATTAGGTTTAAGATTTATTTATGCATTTTTGTCAGAAAGCATAATATGGGTCTCATACAATGTAAAATTTACCAGTTTTGGCTGAGAGAAATGGTTTCAGCTTCATGACAAACTATAGGAGTCATAATATTCTCAAGAAGATAGTGAAAATATCTGTGATTTGTACAAGAATCTAAAAAAAAAAACTCCTCTGTTTTAATGCTTCAGCTTTATGAAGATAAATTATCAAGCTTATTTATATGAAAAAATGGGGGGGAAAACAAGTCATTATTGGAGACAGTAGATGGAAAAAATATGTCTGTACAATAAAGATACTATAAGACACTAAAAGATATAAGATAAGTATCCTTATAATCAAAATACAGTGCAGGCACACAAAATACAAATTAAAAAGACTAAAAGTGATTTTTTTCACCACTAGGTGTGCGATTGCACACTTAGTGGGTAGAGCAAACGTATCCTAATTAACAGTTTTTGTTAGTTTCATACTCTACAAGCAAACTTTTTTTTCCCCTCTGGTTCTCAAGGCAACAGATTATTGTTCAACTGGTCAGATGTTTGAACTGTTTGAATGACAAACAACCATAATATACACAAAACGAAACATCTAATAACACAAACAATGCCTAATGTACACTGACTCCAGCGGTCTATTGCATGAAACTAGGATAAGGGATCAAGCCGGGATTTGTTGGTTATCCTGGATCAACTTATCCGAGATCTGGTTGCACTGAAGTGGGATAGGGACTAGTGGTATATGTTATGGTGTAAGTTACCATGCAGATTTATTCCGTGGAGCTAGCCTGGTCCGGAGCAGGCTAGGTCCCAGGATTTATTTAATACATGAAAGATGGACCCCCCAAAAATGATGGCATTGCCAAAAATGATGGCAATGATTTGTGCCATCATTTTTACCACAGTGTCCCTAAATTGACAAAACAATGTGTGAAATGAGGACACTCTTTAAAACTGCTGTACCAGCTTTGTTTAATGGAAGGTAGAGCACTGTTTGGGATAAATAATGCCTTAAAAGACATTAAAGACCAACAACATAACTTTTCCATCTTAAAAATATGCGTTTCTGACTTGTTTTGATTGCACACCATTTATTATGCACATTTTCGAGCCGCCACTGCCCAGCAGCATCAGGCTCAGAAACCGCACTGTGCAACTTTTTCATCCGGGACAGGGGCGTTGATAGGGGGCACGTCACTGAGAAAATTGCTAAAAGTTGTGTTGTGGGTTTTTAAAAGCAGTTACTCAAAGTACAGTCAGAACTACGCCTGAGACCACTGGATCCACTAGGGCTGGACGATTATGGAAAAAATTATAATCACAGTTATTTTGACTGATATTGAAATCACGATTAATATACACAATTATTCATTGATTTTATAAAAAGTGTTTATTGAACCACCAAAGCTCAACCTCAAATATAAGTTTAAAAAAAAAAAAAAACACACAACCAGAAATAAATTAGAAATAGTAAAGGAGTAAAAAATAATAATAATACTAAAATAGTAATAGCAATAAAAATGAATACCCCGTCTACATGCATTCCTGTTCTACATTTTGCCTCCTATAACTCCAGCAGTCTGTTCACTTCAGTGTTAATCGTTTTTCTTCTATTAGTGTTTTTATGATCGTGAGAAGGCAAAATTGAAATCACGATCAAAATTCGATTAATTGTCCAGCCTTAGGATCCACTCACAGATGAAAACATCTTTATGTCTGGGAGAATTTTGGCCGCTGATGATGATAAGGCAGTTTCCCTGGTCACCTTCTTTCTGACATACACTAAGGTTTATGTGACCTGCAATATGATCTTTACAAAGGATGATATCTGCTTTGCCCCTCAGGTCAATTGTGGAAAGAACAATATTACAAAGACCAGAGGAAGTGGAGTATCACACAAACTGAACCAAAACAACAATTTTGAAAACAAAATTAAAGCATAATAAAAGACCAAAGAGTACAGTAAAATTTCCGGTACCTGGATCAAAACAGAATAAACCGATAATCATGTCTTTAGTAATTGAAATTATGAAGAAAGGAAGCAAAACAAAACAAAACAAAACAAAAAAAAGAAACAAGATGTAACCTGAAAAATATGGGATATACAGTAAGTACATTCATTGAATACATTAATCATACCATAAATTCCAGCAAGAAGTAAACAGCCAGAACTTTGTATTTCTGCACGGGAATACTGTTCAAACACAGAACGGTTAATTATCAACCGAAGAAACAGTGAAAAACTACTCAAGTCCTGATCGATGACTAAATTATTGTATCCTTTTTGAAATAAATTGATTATAACTAGAAATCAGTATTTGAAATTTAATTTTCTCTCGGCAAGTACAGAAAATTAAATTCCCAGGCTTTATTTCTGCTTGGAAAATGTCATCAGGACAACTTTCTGCAGGATAGTTTAAATGACAAATGTGTTGCTTCAGGCACATCACTGTCAGAAACCGAGACATCAAGAGTAGCAGGCTTCTTTATTTACCAGGAACACACTCACCTGGGAAGATAAAAAGAAGAAGAAGTTGTGAGCTTTCTGCTTGTGTGCTATTTTCAAAACCACAATATCTTTTTTTCCTCATTTCAGTGTGAAGGTTGGCACATCAAAAGGGAATTTATTGAAAAGGACCAATGTGAACCTTTGGGGTGGTTGATGATGACACTCGTGTCTTTGCTAATTTCATATTGTCTGACCATTGCTTTAAATTGGTCCATTACAGCAGGATTTACAGTCCTTGTCCGACCTGTGAAGAGAGAAAAGTTTTATTAAACCCAAAATGAGTAAATTAGAAATCCTTGTGGTTCATCTCCAATTCACAGTGAAACAGTTTATTTGTGATGAACAACGTGATGCAAATAATGAACTCATTTGGATCACTGTCATTGAAATAAGATGGGTATTCTTCTTTGACATAAGATTGTTTTCCTAGTACCCTTCTTATTTCACTTTCTTTACATAATGAGATTTATTCAACATAGGGCTGAAATAATTCAAACAGAACTCCAGTAATGGTTTAAAGTTAAATGGATTTACCTCCTACGGGGTTTTCTTTGTCAGAACAAAATGTGTGATCAAAGTTTAAATCCTTGTAAAGGTGGGTAAGAAAACAGGTGATTGGGTAATAAAACAGGAGTTTGGAATAAAATGATAATGATGATGAACTTAACTTATGCTGCATTGGCAGACTCAGTGCCATCATCCCATCGCCTCTTTAAACTGATGTCCTCTAACTAGGCATTACAGACTGAAAACTTACCTCCAAATTCAGACACCATTTTTTCCTCAAGCAATTTGCACACTGAATTAGCAAAAACACTAAAAAGAGCATCATCATCCATGCTGCACTTAAATGATGTGAAATGGAGATTTTTACTTTAATAATTTCCCATTTTCAAATTTCGCTGTTCATATTCTGCTTTGTGTTTTAGTTATTATTTTGGTAGAACTGATAATGACCAAAGTTATTCTATATTTAGACCTAGTGCAGCCATATCCCAGAAAAGGGAGTCCAAAGGTGGGAGGGTTTAGTTGACCTTACTAAAGATCCAGTGTTTTTGATACAAGAGCTCACTCACTGTAAAGCTTTCCGATGGTGGTTTTATTTCCTGATGGTTTCTCTGTGCTCAGTTGCAGTATGATGGCATGCTCATCAGTGGCATGAACCACAAAGGTATCAACATCTGCTCCAATCCCTGCAGAGAGGGATTTCATCTGAACTTCACAGGAACTTCTAACATAGTGTGATGCAGAAGGGATATACTGTACAAGAAGGAAATGACAAAAACACACTTGCAACATGATGGAAGAACTGTCCTGAAGAGTTGGTCAATCTGTAATCTGTAGAGGTCTCCTTACATGAGCCATCCCTGCAAGCGGACCCACACATCAATGGCAGCAGGGCATTAGGTTTAACTCCATGACCAGTAAAGCACATGCATGTCTGACCTGAAGGTAGAAGCTGTCATGGTGAAGTTTCTCTGAGAGAGAACATGTTTCAAATCCAGTGTGACAATGACAGGATTTTCCCTCTTACGCTGCATGTAGTGAGGGCAGGCAGACACCACCGCCATTTCATACCACCTTCCCATGAACTACAGGGAAAAACACACACACACACACACACATATTTAGTGTTCATCAGAAAATCTGCATATGGATTGAGGTATGGCTATGACATCAAATATCTCGGAACATTTAGGGGAAAAAAAATCTTAATACTGTGCATTGTTTTGTCAAAAGTGATCATTACTCAAAAGACAAAAACAACAAACAAAAAGTTCTCCTGAGGAAGCCGCAGAAATGAAATTATGAGAAAAATCCACCAATGAAATATGTTGTTCAATGAAAACAAGCTGTTAAAGAGGTTTAAAAAATGCCTGATTTAGCGTCAGATTTGATATTTTAGACAAGAAGAATCATCATGCATGAACTTCTGAAACTCACCTGCTCCAAATCAAAGTTCTCCTGTGTGGGGATCAGACTTTGTTGCATCACAGGGGCCACTGTGAGGGTCCAAATCAACCCCAGAACCAGCACAGGTACCAGACACATTGTTCTCTGCAGTCTGAAGGCCCACCTGTTTGCTGACAACCAGTCCCTCTCTCTGGGTCAAACTGTCACTTTGAATAAGTTGGTTTTGTGAATTCCCACCCACCACTTTACAGAGAAATCCTCGGCTGAAAGAGCAAAGTTCTGCCGATCTTCTTATCTCTTCCTTTGTGTCTGTACACACAAGTGTGTTTGTTGCTCTGAATAGTAGAAATGAATCACTGGACTTCAGAGTTTGAAGCTAAAACATCAGTCAATCAATATATGTTAGCGTTTAAATTCTGATTTGTCAGGAAAACAGAGCTTTGATTCTACTGTCTTGAATCCAGCTGAATGGGGTCTTCTGGCATAAAGCCGCCTTTGTTTAAAAGGACTAGAGGCAGGAATAAAAAAAAAACCAAACATGCATGTCCATTTTTTTTTATACTGAGTGACGTTTCTCTCCGTTGCCTTTAACAGGCTGTGTGCTGCAAAATGCGCTGCAATTCGGTGTCCGAATTTCCCGCCCTGCCTTGCGGACATGACGTCAAATGATGCTACATCCGCAGTTTTGATACAGGACGAGGATGGTCACGGTAAATTCAAACACTGTAAGCGATAGTTATTGATTCTTCTGCCGTCAGCAAACGATCCAGATCAACTGAAAGACACTAAAAAGTGTAACTACGAAGAAAAAGGTTGGTAAACAACATTATAGCTTCAGTTTGTGCACGCTCCCGTGACGGCTTGGCTTGTGGCTGCAGTTACCTGAAGCGGCAGTCGCGGCAGTCGCGAGTTTCGTTTCTTAATCTTGCCTCAAGTCCCTTTAAATATTTTAAGGTACCATTAGTCATCCACAAACTTAGATGAGCAATAAAACATGACCTGCTACACTGTCATTTATTTTGCAGTAACTGAGCCAAAATGTCAAAGCGGTTTGTGAAACTATGACATTGCGTGACCTTTAGAGCCACATTTAGCAACAAGAAGTCAATCATCATTTTCTGTACAATATATTCAGTTTCTCTCGTTGAGGAATCGTCACCCACAAATAATGTTACTCCAGGTCATTGAGGTTTGCAGACATTTTTTATTCACAGATGTCTTAAGACCCCACCAAAATATTATATCTAAACAAGTTTATATTCTACTAAATAACAGCGAGGTCCCCAGGTCATGTGCTCCAAAACAAGCCCAAACTGCCCCCCCTCGTTTGCTATGCCTACGCTGATATGCTGATCACATTTTGGTTTCTTTTGTCAAAAGGACATTGCTCCACAAGTTCTCAAGTTTGTACAGAAGCAACTGCAAATCTCAGTTGTGCTGATATTCTTTTTGAGATTGGAGGCTTTTTTCCTCAGCAACCCTTTTCAAACGGACCATGGTTGTTCAGGCTTATTCTTATTGTACTTACATGAACTTTAACAATTAACATGCTAACTGAATCCCGCAGAGTATTAGCTCTTTATAATATTACTATTTGTCTGGGGAAAAGATGGAAAATTCAGGGGCCATAAGGTGAAACTCCTGTCATGTTTTTGTATCCGCTTGTATATTTAGAACAGGTGTTTTCACTAATGAGCTCATCTACACACAGAAGAGTTGTGCTAATTAATTTCAGCTGGTTTAGTGATTAGTTGGAACAATTGCTGGACAGGATTTTTACTTTCTGGACCAGGGATGACCAATTTGACCTTGAGATCACCACTAATATCTTTTCTTCTTAGCATTATACCGTAGAAACCTGAATATTCCAGACCAGCGAACAGCCAAAACTCCTGCTTTTATGATGATCAGTTAATTAACTGCATTTAATAAGCGGGACTTGACTCTCATTAGTATGTTTACTCTATGGCAGAGTAGAATATACTTTTTATACAATGCTTCTGTTTTTTTTGTTGAATTTAGGGAAAATAATTAAGACACATGTGCTGAGGTTTGTTTTCCATCCATGGACAAAATTTAAGATCTGGTAAGGACAGATATGATTTATTTTAAAAATGCTTCCAGATATTTTTTTCCCTTTCAACTATTATGCTAAATAGATTGTCTTTCTCCACAGTCACTGTATGGATTACCTCTAATGTTGATACTTTTTTCTGGGTCAGATAAATACAAACATGCAAATTAGTCCTTCCTTTCTTTTCACTTCACGAGTACATCATATACAGTTCATTTGATCATCTGTTTACACAAATACACTTCCACTCTGGGGGCTTATTTTGCTATGCTAGCACAGTAAGACAGCAACACTAATTAATTCAGATATAGGGACAAGGGCAGAAGAATCCAGATTGTTAATCAGGCAAAACAGTTACTTGTGTTAAAACTGGTACAGTAGGTATCAGTATCAATCAGTATAGTTTAACTATGCCAGCAAAAAGATAGAATGGAAAAATGTAAGACTACAAAAATAAAAGAAAAAAATCCTTAATCAGTTTACTATTTATAATCTTAGTTGTTATTTTGTTTCACTTTATAATAAAATCTGAAACATGACATCAGAATATGCTGCCACCTTCATCACACATCAGTCAGGGAACCTGGAGGAACAAACAGAAATGGATTTACACTGAAGATTAGATGAAAGAGGTGATCCACACACACACATAAGCTCATGCACACATCATGCACACATATTTACTTAACTTTTATGGTTTTGTGTTTGTTTGTTTAAAATAAAAGAGATCTTCTCACCTAACGTCCAGATCCTGATGGGGGGCAATTATCTGTTGGGCATAAAAAGAAGAATTTCAGCAAATATCAATTCTCCGCATTAAGCCTGTACACCTGTATGTTATTCTTTATTTCAATGGTGTGGTCTCATTTTTTCACCTGCTGGAGGTGGAGTCAGAATAGCCTCTCTGGGAAATCCTTGGGACAAAGCAAAGGCTTTAAACTTCTGCACAACATCGTTTCGGACTCTCTGAGAGCGACCTGAAAACATGAAGACAGGAAACTGATTTACACTGATTCGGCAGTAGAGCTAAAACATGCAGCTCATTCAGAGAGTGAGAAAAACCCTACTGCATCTTGTCCACCTGCGTGTCTTACCATAAAGAGCCACCTGTGTGTACTCTCTGTTAAAAACCTTGTGCTTCAGAACCAAAGCATAGTCAGTGTAGTTTGTGTCTACCACTGTGATGTCCTTCACCATGTTGTGGCCTGGAAAATAAAATCAGTACAGAAGTAAGGAGACTTTCCACTTGAAGGATTTAATGAAACTGAGCCCATATGAGATAATATTGGGCATTTTATGGCAACTATTATTTATCTAGATTAAACAGCAAAATGTAAAAGACAAAGAATCAAGATAGGTGACACAGATTTTAATGTCTATGTACATTCTAGTTATACGGCACTAGACCATTTTAACATTATAGCTTCAAACAGAAACAGAAAACATATTCCAAACTATTTATTGAGTTTTTATTTTAAGCTCTGAAAAAAAGAGAAATCATGAAGTCAGATCAACAAAACTTAATTTTGAAAATTATGTTATAGTTCATTGAATAAAAAATTTGACCTCCAAAAATTATAAAGAAAAACTTATTGTACAAACAGGCAAACAGCAAGATAAGTATTTTCTCGATTTTATTTACAAATGTTAACAAATATCTACAATAATTTGTATTATTATTGAAAAAGTCTCAAAAAGGATCCACACGACTCTTCTGCTTATTCCAGGTTCAGCCAGTTAAGACTTACGTGTGCTGAAGTAGGTAAACTGTCCCGGCACGCTGGTCTTGTCATACTGGTACATCTTAGTCACACAGCCAAAAGGTCTAAGGCACACAGAGGGAATAAAGCAGTAATAATAAAGAGTGTGTACACTTTCCACACCTTTCCATTTGTCAGCCATTCCTCACATCTGTCACTGGCACACACAGTTTTGTGACTTGTGTATTTTACACTGCGATCCACTTTGCCAACCTTTCACACACAGACTTACGTGAGCTCCCACATGGTAAGGTTGACGTTGCCGCTGGGCAGTGGTGTGATGATACCCATGGAGGCCTTTACTTTATCTCTGTACGGGACAAAACCTGGGGAGTCATAGGCCAAGCCAACTCGGTACCATTTCCCTGCAAACTAAGCACACAAATTTCTATATATGAGAACGAAACACTTCAGACAAAACATTTGTTTTTGTAAATTTGAGATCCGCATAACTGGCTTCCCTTCTTTCAGACTTGTACAGGGAAAAGGTCCAACATATACATCCAACTGTTTATTTGACGTATTTTCTTAAAGAAAAAGGCAGTGCTTCATTTTTAATATATTCATTTATAACAATTCAGAAAGCTTGTAATGGTAAATAAATGTCTTAAAGTAAATAAATAACTGCAGATATTTCATTGGGTTATTAGTTAGTTAAAACAGTAACCCATAAAGATTTCCAGTCAAATTTAGTAAAAAATTTACAATATGACATTTCCTTTATTTGTCAAACTTCATAAAATCTCTGAAAAGAAACACTTATATTATTTATGTAAGTAATCAGGTAAGTAAATTTCTGTATTTACCAAGTAAAACTTCTTCCAAATGCACCTGCAGTCTCATCTCACCACCTGCTATGTAGATGGCTCACTGGACCATCTAGAACTATTTATAAAAGGGCATTTTTCTTCCTTCAGTAAAAGCCACGCTGGTTATTTCCCAGAAAATGATGTGAGACTGTATTTAACAAAGTAAACAGTATCTGAGGGCTAATATTAGATACAAGTTAGGTGCACTGTGACTATTTAAGGAAGCTAGGTGGTGTTTGTGGGATTAACTGAAAATAAACTACAGTAGTCATGATGTTTATTATAATGAGGGGACATGTTGCCCAATGTACCATGCTGCAAATACTGCTAACCGCAACATTTTCTCATATATCACATCTATACATACACACTTTAAAATACAGCTAAACAAATTCCTAAAAGCTGGTTTGTGTTGCCTATAAAAACAGCTTTTCACAGAGTTTGTAGACAGTAGAAATATGACAGATGCCTCAGCAAACTGGCTTGTTAGTGACTGTCTGGTAGATAAGAGGCAATCTCAAATCAGCTACAGTAAACAAAGGGTCTTCCTTTAAAAGACGTTTCTCGTGTCATATCTTCTGCAGGAAATGTAATTCTGACCTCCCTCAAACTCACCTGTGTCAAGGAAACAGGAAAAATGGCCAGCTACTGTATATATCTACCAACTATAGGAATTGATTTGTGGGTTTTGGATCACCAACTGAGAAACTGAGTTGCAAACTTTGACAAAACACACACAAACACAAACACACGTCAGCGTTCTGAGATCTTTGTTGATGCGCCACCTGATAAACAACAAATAACAATCACAGAAATATCAGAAGCTCAAATTTCCCTTCAGTTAAGTTGTTGTTTTCGACATTTTCATGCTGCCATTTTTACCTTCTGGAGGCTGAAGTCCTTCTGCGGCTTGACATCTGCATGTATCATCACCACACACATCATCACCATGGCAACGGAAACTGCAATGGTCCTCATGGCTGCTAAGAAACAAAGCTGCAAGGTGGACTCTCTGAAAGGTTGAGACAGGGTTTCTGACCTGAGCCTAATGTGAAGTGTACGCTGTGCGGCAGCGCGGCAAAGCCTGTGGCAATATTTGCTTTTACTGCCGATCCACCCACCCAGTGGCCAGCCAATCATGGAAGAGGATCTGTGAACAGAAGCCAAGTGTTGGAGACTTGTTGTTAGAAAAACACAGCCCAGACTTGTCAAGAATACTGTAAGTCATGCTTGTGGTTTACTTGAATCAGCTGAGATTCAAGTGCTGTCCTGACAAGTCAAGAAACTCATGGTTTCTCAGCAGGAGGAATAAACCACAGGGAATCAGCAACTTCCACAATTAACCTCTGATTGCTCTGTTTTAAAGAGACCAACGAATAAAGACTTGTGACAAAAACAGCTCTGAGTGCGTTCATCTAAAAGAATACCACATCACAGCTGGCATCAACTGAAGTTTTATATTTGCACATGAAAAGACGAGTTTGCACAACTACAGTAGTTGTATGAGTGAACTTGTCTGCCATCATGTTTTTCTAAAGGCTGAGTTCCACATTCATTGTGACACTTCTTTATAAATCTTTCTTTCATTTTCTCATGAAGAAACATCTTTCTTTTAAAAGGTGAGCAATTTTCCTCAAACTGAAAGCTTTTTTTTTTTTCCAAAGTAGAAAGCAGATGATCATAGATTTAAAACTCAAGTTCCCCTTATTGTGGAACTTTAAGGAACAGATTGTGTTAAACCTGCCAAAATAGCCATTTTTGGAAACCTCGCCTAAATGGTATTACTACTAAAACCTCTCTAATTTTATTTTGCTTTACTCTACCAGAGGTGGTCGTTGCAGATGTAATGTTCACATATTGTACTATGGTTTGTTCAAGGTTTAAAGCAATAGCAGCATCAGTCCTGAGAGATATTCATATTCATCCTGAAAATCTTTGCATTTTTAGGCAAGCCTAAAACATTTATAATTCATGCCATGTGCCATCTTTACTAATTCTTCACCAATAACATGTACACTGATATTTACATCTTGACAAATATCACGTGATGCCTTTATTATGACTAAATAAACCTTGTGGTTGCAGAGATACAGTATACACTGTTCATAATGGGTATTCAATTTTCAACTAGAGACCTGAAAATAAGCAAAGAGCTCAAATGATTCATTAATCCTAAAAGATTTAAATAGGTTTCAATGCATGAGTGTAAATGTCAAAAATTGGTAAGTGAGGGTGTAAAGAGAAAATGGAAACTTTGTTTATGATGTTTGCAGGACACAGTCAATTTATGCATAATTTTGAATAAATTTTTAAATAATTCAAAATGTATTTTTAATCAAATGTCTCAGATTCAACAGCATTTAATTTCAACTTATCTTTTTACAAGATGAGAAGCTTCTCTTTAAAATATGTAAAAGACATAATCAATGTACAAGTAAGAAGTTGAAACAGAAATTAATTTAAAGAGGATGTTTGAGTCACTGATTGTCATAATAGAAAACATATTATGACGATGACTAATGACATTGAATGTTGCTGGAAATTCCCTGTCAGGATATCCAGTGTAACGCAAAGCAAACCGCTTACTCCAACATTTGGTGTAATAACAATATACTGTCTCACAGAAAGTATGGAAACATTATAAACTATTAAATCTGCAAGATCATATAAATAAATGTCACAGAGAACAAGTAAACAATTTAAATAGATTTATTAATAATGATTTTCCATCTGCAGCACAGCTGTTATCGCTTCTTCCTCAAATACAGTGTGTACATAACTAGCCATCAGTGGACAAGAGGACATCAGTGTGTGTGTCTCACACACAGCACACCTCACACACCTCATCTACACCCTCCACCTAGGCTGAGAGCTCAAGTAGGACAATATTATGAAAAATAAAACAATGAGAACTTTAAAAAAATGAAGAAAGCTTTATCCACACAAAACAAAAATAACCACACAAATAAATGAGAAAACGTGCAAAAAGCAGGATGAGGTGTGCTGGAAGCATGAGGAGCAAAAACGTGATGGATACAGATGTGCTGTAAAACACTTTTCCAGCCAGCATGTAATAAAACTTCATTGTCATCAGAGGTGATTTGGATTGGAGTGTGTTTACACTCAGAGACCATGGTTATCATGATTGAGCTCATACCCCCCAAAAGACTGGCGTCAATTGCCTGTCTGTGAGGCTTTTACGCGACATTGATCAACTTTATAACTTCTCAAATGTCTTAAATGACAGAAGTAGAATACTTAAGCTAATCAACATGACCTAAATAAAATTTGGATGTTTTATAAACAGGCTTTAAATCTGTTTAATACCTCAAATGATATTGTAGGAATACGCCAGTGACCTGGGAAGTGGAATTTGGTCCGATAGAGATAACTACAGGCCAAAATAAATACCTGAATGTTTTGAATCTTGTTTGCACAATCCAAACTGCACCATGTATTTTGCAAGATTGACTTTATCCATTAAATGCACATTAGCCGTAGAGCCTGCTAAAATGATGGTATGGAAACTTGTATGGTCTCTTTTTAATATTTATTAATCCGAAAATGGCAAACAGGCAGACATCTACAACCATTTTTTTTTTTTCCTTGCCTGAGAAGGCTCATCCCTGGCCAGTTTCTAGTGCACCTCAAAGGGAGGGAGGGGAGGAAAAAAAAAAGATACCCAAACAGCCAGCCGATTGTCATCCATTCACGCGCGAGTCCCCTTTTATACCAAAACCACAAAAGCTATGAGGTCACACAAAAAGCAAACATATATAGCAGTGAACAATCAAAGCATAATTAACAGCTCTTCAAAAAATAATAATTTAAACTCATTTTAAAAAATTAAAATGGAAACATCTTCTTCTGAGTGTTCCACTGTGGGGCTGTTTAGTCACCCGCCCCCTGGTGGTAAGAGTTGCAAATGCAACCCTCAGTCAGAAGCATCATAACAGCCGAACTGTGTTCCCTTAGACAAACAAATCACACTTTACATCACAACATCATGATCAGTCATTTGTTCCTTTTTCACACATTCATGAGCACATTTCACACTCATCATCAAAAGAATAAATACAAGTAAAACAGGGAGGGAGGAAGCAGGAATGAATCCAGCCCTGCCAAACGGCTTTGTTGGTCATTTTTTTTTTTCCCAAAAAGGGGAAATGATGGGTGAGAACAAATTTGATGGCTGCTGTCAGCAGACTGCAACCATCAAGATTAACTGTGTCAGTCAGTGCAACATACAAGCTAAGAAATGTTCCAAAATATAAACAATCAGTCTGCAGAGCACAATGAAGACTTGCCACAAAGAAACTCATGAATGATAAGGTCCTTTTAACTACAGCCAATCTAAAAAAAAAAAAAAAAAAAGACTTGTTACATAGAGACTGTTGACAACAGTCTGCTGTTGTGTTTAGGGTTGGATCATTTGAAATGCAAGGAAAAAACAGTCAGGGTAATGACAAACCAAAACACACCAATAGCAGAAAATACTTGAAATGGTTTATAGCTGGAGTTTTATGTCACTAGATCCTCTCGAACCACCTCAAATGTTAACATTTAAGTCACACATTTTTAAATTTTTTTTCAAAATTTCCTTCCATTATCTGAATAGATTTAAGCATAATAAGATGGAGCAGACATGGCAGAGGTGCATGTTGGAGGGGATGGAGTGCCACAATCAGAAAGAGTGCACAGAAGGGAGAGATGGATGACTGGAAACGTCTTGGATGGCTCGCAGAAATAAAACAAAGGCTTAAAGCAAAAGTGCTGAGCGAATGAACACACACTGTTTCTATGAGACAACCCAAGAAACAAACACACAGCAAACTAAAAATCTAAAGAGCAAAGAAAAGTCACAGTTCAGACTGAAAACCGAAGGAGTTTTGTAAATGTTTAAGAGCAGCCTTGCAAAGACGGTTTTCCTTTCACAGGTTGAAGGCGCAACCGGCGCCTTCACCGCACCGGTCACAGATTATGCACCATGCAAAGTTAACACACAGTTTGGATTAGCTTTGCAAGTCTTTAACTGAGAACCTGGATATCTGAACAGATGAGATCGTGGATGATAGAAGCTGAATGATAGCAGTCTGACATGCAAAAATCTCTGAGATTAAACATGAGGGCCAGGGCCTGTGAATCTGGGAGGTGAACTCACAGTAAGGCACAGTGCTCTGCTTGTGGTTGATGATGCTCATTCATGCTGCTACAACCATGGATGACAGCTACGGCAAACAATGGACATTAATCACAAAGCATATTCTCTCTCTTTCTACCCTTCTGTTTTGATGCATCTACTCCAGTTCATATATTCCTACTTTCACCTTTGAATCTTTGGATGGTTCAGCTCTCCCCAATACGCTAAAACACCCTTCTGAAGGACCTGATCCAGTCCACACTGATCCGGCAGCTTCCCCCCTTCAGTTAAGTCCTCTTCATATGTCTTAGAAGAATATAAAGACACCCAAAGAAAGGCAAAGTCTACCTTTTTAGACAAAACCTGCACAATATGGCCACATAACCGTAGCAGACACCAGCTCAGTATGTGAACAAGTCCTGTTTGTGGAAATTACCCATCTATTTAGCCCAGGGTTGAATCATTCAGGTCTGATCATGTTGTGCTCCAGCAGCTGATAAAAAGAAATTGCATTCTGCAGCTTTGTTTTTAAAGACTTCAAAAGCTAATGACACAGATTTAGCTGTGTATAAAGCAAAAAAAAAAAGAAAAAAAAAGAAAAGACATTTTAAATACAAAAAAAAAACCCTTTCTACAACTAAATAAAATTCTTAAAATGTCCATGTTTTCTAAAATACCTAAACAACTTAAAAAATATTTGGTATGTTGCAGACATATTTAAATAAAAACCTTAAAAATACATCAGCTTTCATGTTTTGCAGCTGATTATTGCACTGCATACGCTGGAGGCTTTATTGCACATTAAAGCTTCAACCACTGTTCTAATTTAATAAAATAACTTTCCTCACATCCTTGTATTGTTTCCTGTTAACCAAAAAAAAAAAAAAAAAAAAAAAGCTTGGACCCTTTGGAAAGCAAGAGAGTTGGAAATGAAGACAAAGATGCCCTGAAAGTAAAAGGGCATACGGAGATCAGATGAACCTCACAGAGGAGACGTCTCACAGGTTTGTCACTTCTGGCTAGTTGTGCAGGTTGAGTCAAAAGTAGAGCCCTCTCACAAAATAATCTTACTAATAACAATGAAGAAAGATGGTTTAGGTCCATGTAGGTCCCTCTGATGTCCACGCATTTCATGTGCAGCACTGACTCCATGTTTCTCTTCACCATCCTTCAAGTTTGTGTTTATCTGGAGTTTCAAGTTTTTGCGTTCTGGGTGTTAGGCAGCCTGTTCTCCTCATTGCCAGCAAAACATTTGGTGTGATGGACCAGCATTGATGGGTAAGGGTGTTTGAGGGCTGTGTGGCAAAGGAGTTTCAAGTTATTGACTAAACCTGATTATTGTGTTTGTGCCCCTCTCTGTGTTTGCTGAGGTAGCGAGAGGAGTTGCTGGGGAGATTTTAAGGGGAATGGATACAACGGAGCATGTGCCATGCATACCTTTTTTTTTCTTTTTTGAAGAACAAAGTGGGTTTGGGAGTAAAATATGAATGTGTGTGCATCGGTCTCTGAATGTGTATGGCTATTACTTTAGCGTTTGTGTTTATGGGGGCAAAATCTTTCTGCTAACCTGGGCACGCAATATTGTCCTCTTTTTTTTTTTTTTTCTTTTTTGCATTTGTACATGTGTTTTTGTCAGTGTACATGTGCTGATGTAGCGCTCAGCCTGGTCATCACAATTTGTGTTTCCCTGACAGTATGGAGCGGTAAAGCTCTTCATCCAGCTGCACATAGCGCCCTCTGCTGGAATCCAGGAAGTACAGTCTGTCTGTCACTGCAGTGGGATCAAAGCCGTCTCGACGCAGCTCCGTCTTCTGAAACTTAAACGTTGCTGGAAGACACGCACATAAAGACATTGTGTACAAATTCACATTATTTTTTTTCCTTGTTTTTTTCTTTATAAGATTTTCAGGATTCAATTTGCAAAAAAACATTTCATGTGAAATGAAATAAAAATACAACTACTAGCATTATTAGTTTTCTTAAATGTAAATCATAGATCCACTCGTCAGTGGCATCAAACAAATTTCAGTAACATTAAAGATGATACCTAAAGACTGGAGGGCATCATTCTCCACTATCCTTTTGATAAAATAAATGATTAAATGGCCTCTTACCTGTCTTGTTGACCTCTGGAAGGAAGCGGAGGAAAACGGGTCTGGCATACGGAGGGAGAACTTTCTCCATGTCTTTCAAAAACTTATCCAGGTCTGCAGTGTGAGATGGATCAGCGATAGCTGCCATGCCAGCCTTTCCCTCTGCTCCTGTGAACATACAGAAGAAAAGTGTCAGAGGATTAATGCCAAGGAAGATCACACAAATGCATCTACAATGCAACACAAACACCCTCTTAGATAACTATTATGTATTTACACTAGGGATGTCTGATATTATCGGCCTACCGATATCGTCGGCAGATATTGGCATTAAAATGTGATATTGCAAAATATTGGTGTCGTTTTTTTGGGCCGATATTTTGACAAATGAAATCTTGTGAGATTTCGTTAGCAAAATCTCGTAAGATTTTGTTACGGAGCATGAAATCTCACGAGATCTTGTTCCATTAACAGCGGTCCAGCATGTAGAAAAATCCCTGTTATCCTGGAAGAACTTCATATCCCAGCATTCCTTTCAGAGTCATGTGACTACGGTGCAGCTACTGCTGCTACAGACTGACTTCCTTTGAAGCTACTTATAATATGTCTAGTTTTACGTTGTTGGTTAAGTTACGTAGTTGTCAGAAGCATTATAATTAGCCACATGTTGGCTAATACCTGCTAGTATCTGATATATGGCAGCCAGATGTCCAAAATGAATTCTGGCTGAGTCAAGGAGATTTTGGGATCTTTGCTCTCAGAGCAGAATATAGTTGCACCTCTCAAAATATGAGAGATACAACCTCACAGTTGTCTGCATATATTGGTAGATATCGGAATTTAAGAGTTGGACAATATCGGTATATCGGATATCGGTAAAAAAGCCTATATCGAACATCAACATTAGTTTCAAGTTTGCTCGGTTTGCCTTCAGCCCAGAGTACGTTGGCTGTCAATCATTTGCCCCGCGGCTGCGCTGTGCCCATTTTAGTATTTTCCGGAAGTGACAACACATGTGACACAGCAAGACGGCGACGGTGGGACACGCCCAACTGACTTCACTTTGCTCTATTCAGATGTAACCGGATACTACGTCCATCTCTATTAACGGTCCATGTTTTTTTAAAATTTTATTTTCATTTTTTTCTTTTATTTTATATGTCCCTTCCCTCTGTTTCTCTGTTCAAATGCCCTGTACTTTATCACTTGTTTTGCACAATAAAACAAACAAACAAACAAAAAAACGGTCTATGGTTTGACCATTGCAGGTTTTGTTGGTCATTTCAAGCAGGCAAACTAGTTTCCTCCTTTGGGGAGTTACAACGTGATCTAATGACAGCAACTGGAAAGTGGCATCTCTGGTTTGTCTTTGGTGCCACTGAAGCTTCAATTACAGATCAGCCTCATAGGCGATGACATTTCAAACTGCTATAATTAATTCAATGTCACAATAGATCAAGAGTAAGACACTGCAGCTGAAATGACCACAGGAACATTGCATGGTTGCTCAGACTGCTTGTTTACCCTTTACACACTGTAGCCAGTTTTGAAGACATAAAGTTATGAAAGTGATTAGTGTTAATCATGTTGTCCAAATAACTTTGGGTTTAACTTTCAAGGCCTGTTTAATCAGAAGTGTGATGCTTCTTTAATGTGTATAACTGCACATTTGAAAACAACTAACAACGTCTCGTGTCTAATTACAGTTTCTCTGTTGGTTTGGTTCATTTATTAAAACAGAAATTACATTCTCAAGATTACATGGAGAAACCTCCAAACCTCTTGGCAATTGTTCACAACAGAATTGAATTTCTCTTTCACTTCAAGACATTTCTCACGTCTTTGTATGTTTCAATATACAAAGTACAAGTAGGCAAATGATTTAGTGCATGTAGCCTACAGTTAGCAGAGTTAGCTTGCCTTTAGCGCAACTCTTAAAAGAAAAGATCTTGTTGATCTAGACTGGTTGGTGGACTCTCAGTCTAATGGTTGTTCTCTCAAAAACACATCAGCATATTGTATGAGTCATCACACGCACAATAATCAGTTTAATTTTCTAAATAGATCAAGATCATGAATCATGAATACCATGTATGAATCTCTTGGGACATTTGATAAATTAATTGTCAGGTGACACTAGAACTCGACTAATAGAGAGAGTTTCACACATCTCAGACAACCAATCAAACTCTGTTTATTTACCTGACAGGTGCTGTCCATTATTGTGACACCACCAAACATAAACAGTATATTAGCATCAGGCTCAAAATCAGGGATCCCTGATTAACGCTGCATGTGACGACATCACAGGGGAACAGTTTAGGGATGGATGAAACATGTGGACTGTTTCTACCCACCCTGCATTGCAAGGGAGAATCTCCACTGTGATGTAGATGAAAATATGTGGCCAGACGGACAGCAATGTGTGGAGGGCCAGGGGGCCAAGGATGGTGGCCAGGAGGATAATGTCGAGGACAGCGACCAGTTACGTTATGAAAATCCAACTTTTATTTACAGGCCACCCACAAATATCCTTTTTGTTTTCATAGTACATGATGCTGTCAGCACTTTAATTCATTTTTTTTCCCTGTAACTCTGTATTGAAGTTATATTGTATGGCTAAAAATTGTTTAAATTTACTTGGCAGTATGCGTGCATTGTTGTCAAATCTTTGCCGTCACTCTTGTAGTTAAATTCTGCCACCAGTTATTTGCACTTATACTCTGTTGGCTAGATAAAAGAAATGAGCACAGTAACCATATCAGTGAAGGACTGGGCTAAGATGAGGGATATTTCAATGGTCCTCTGCCACAGTAACAAAACATCTAAACATTTTGATGTGCAGTGCTCACACAATGCCAAAAGGACGATGCATTTTGGAGGCACTGACAATATGTACGAGACTGAAACTTTGTTTTGACGCACAAATAAACTATTTTGGTCGAGAGATGAACTTTTACTGATTAACCATGTTGTTGTGCTGCTTAACCATCAAGGCTGGTTTTGGCAAAAGCACCAAGAGTGGAGAGGACATCCAGTCTGTTTTGAGATATGACGAAGAATTGAGAAGGATCTTTGCATTTTTGGTGGCACTGACTATTTATATGGGAAAAGAATATAGTCTCGAAGGAAGAATGAACAGTTTTGGGAGAGTTATGAGCTTTTGCAAGATAAATATTGCGTTTTGCTAAACTGTGAGACTGTTTTGACAAATGATCTTTGAGTTTTGAAAATGTAATTTCTGTCTCAAGAGATGAGCCAAACCAACGGAGAAAAAGAGGTGAGGGTGCACGTCGAGACCCCACTGACAAACTGCTTTACAAATAAAAGTTAGTAACTACGTTCAAATTTGTCATCTTGTATGGATCAGCGCGAGCCTACGTCTCAACCCGGAATTCACGTGACCACGAAGCTGGTAGCGGTGAAAACATGCTTCGTATTTGAACGGCGTCTGATGGACTATGAGCCTCAAAAACTGTTTTTGCACCCTTTTAATTTTTTTTCTCCGCCGGTCTGTGTTTGAAATAATATTGAAATGACGTCCAGTTATACTGAAAGTCTTACTGCCGACGCTAGAAGAAGATACGAAGCTAAATTAATATCTGTTGGACTAAGTGATGCCCATCTTCTGCTGCTACAGCCTGGTTAGACGAACCTACATAACAGCCTGATGATCAGTTTCCCGATCTCATGATGTATTTGGTTTCATCAGGTAAGCCATCAGGTAAGTTCAAGCCATTTATTTTTTATGGAATATTAATTTCCCCCGGATTTTTAAGAAATGGTGGTATTTCTTTGATGTACTTCTCAGGAGTTTACTCTCATTGATAAAGCTATAAATTACCGGCAGTCTCATCTGTATGTAACTGGTTATGACTGTGCATGTTTATAACGCTGCAAATGCCTTTCTGCCACTTTTTATGCTTTTATTGTGATGTGGGATCATTGATGGCAGTAATCTGGATGAACGTGATCGTTAAAAGTCCTGAGGAGACGGGAACAGCGGGTGGCGCCGTGATTCTTTACATCCACTGATATAATGTTTTTTTCTATCATCTGTACAAAAACAACTACAGGGTTTAAAAAGTGAGACCACAATATATGCTTTTTTAATCAGTCACAAAGTGATCCGAACATATTGTTAGATGTTTCCATGGTTTCCATCATGAACTGTCAGCATTTATGGGCTTGATAGCAGCTAGCCACTTAGCATGTTGTTCGGGACTTTTACTGTTGTTTTGGGAACTGGAACAAACACATTCTCTTGTCCGTGTGATAGATATGTTTATGCAACGAAGCAATGTTTTCACCTCCTACCTAACCGGATGTGACGAATTTGGCGAAAATTCGCTCGCGGTGATCCATAGCTCAAAATTCAAATTCTGGGTAGGAATTCAGTCACATCAGAAGTGTAAATAATTACCTGGCACTTCTACTCCATAAACAACGACATCCTTCATGTCTAGCAGCCTGCTGAGCGATCCTTCCACCTCGGTCGTTGAGACGTTCTCTCCTTTCCAGCGGAAAGTATCTCCTGTTCGGTCCTTGAAGTACATGTGGCCGTACTTGTCCATGATCAATACATCACCTGGTAAGAGGGAGCCCATTCAGTATAAAATACTGTAAATATCTCAGCTGGGTGATTATGTGTGTGCAAGTAATTCTAACCAGAAAGATAGGCACTGTCTCCCTTCTTGAAAACACTATGAGCAATCTTCTTGCTGGTTGCTGTTTGGTTGACGTAGCCATCGAACCTGCGAAGAGGGTCGTTCTGTATGATCCTACCAACGAGCTGGCCAGGCTCCCCTAGAACAGGAGAAACAATATTGTGTTAGCTTTTGCATATCTAATATATCTCACATGCAATTAAAGACAATGTTACACTTAAAGAGTGGCCAGAGGCTCTCTGGTGAGGTTAACTAAGCAACCTTGCTAGAAACCAATCTGCCAAGTGATAATTTCCAGTCGCTATATCAGCAGCTGCATATCCTCCTGAAGTCTTTATTCTCACTCAACACCATTACATCGAGTCAGTTTAATCTTAAAAAATGTGAAACTAATGCTTAAAGTGGCAACACAAAAAACCCACCAGGTTTACAAGGAATACAGACGCCATCTGGTCCCCTAATGAGCTCCATGGTCTCCTCATCAACCCTCACCAGTCTGATGGGGTAGATGAAGGGTAGAATTTGACTGTTAAAGCCACATGCTCCAACCTAGCAGACAGACAGTAGGAGAGAGAGGTGAGAAGAATCAGAGGCAGAATGTGTGTTTGGGAAAAGCATGGCCAGCTCTTCCTTGCAGGATGCTCTCCCACCTTGTTGCCGAAGTTGCCCAAGCTGCAGTTGCACTCTGTGGCTCCGTAGAACTCTGCAATCTGAGGGATATTGAATCGGTTCATGAACTCCTCCCATATGGACTGGCGCAGGCCGTTGCCCAGCGCCATGCGCACCCGATGCTGTCGCTCTGTGTCCCGAACCGGCTGGTTCAGTAAATACCGACAGATCTCACCAATGTACTGCACAATCTAAAGGATGGTGGGGAAAGAAAAAATAGTTGCACGATAAATCTGGTAATTACACCCACGCGAATAAATGTGAGATTAGCAACATGCTTACAGTGCAGTTGTATTTGACACAGTCGTCCCAGAAACGCGATGCAGAGAACTTCTTTTTGATGACTACAGTCATCCCGTGTATTATACACTGACCTACTCCCACAATGTTTCCTGAGAACAGATAATATGACGGGTCATTCTCCCAAATATTAATCAGCTTAGATGAAAAATAGGAGAATATTAAAATGCTTTACCCCTTTCTTACTCTTTATTTCAGAAACTAAGCTAAACATCTGAACAGGAGTAAAAAGGCAAAAACTGCAGCTTCAGCCTTTTCAAGCCTGGGTGGTTTATTTCAGTTTCTTGTACAGCAGAAAATGGGGACAATGTTCTGCCAGAACCAAAGGACATGAAGGGCCTTTAAAGGAAGTGTTGGTGTGGTCACAAACAAATTCTGGTGCTTTGTTTTTAGTGGAAACGTGAGCCAACCTTGATCTAGCCAAACTACAACAGTGACCCAACCCACCTCTAATACTACAAGCTAAGCAGCTCTGCCTTGCTAGGTATGTTTTGCATACAGGGATGAGAAATCTAGAGTTACATGCATTTAGTTGGAGAATAAGCAGATGTCTGACCTCAGCATGTCATAAAGTGTTCTCTACACCGGCTTCAAGTGATGCATATGGGTCAACACTAATTTGCTTTTCATAGTTTCTATTAGTTTGAATCTTTTTCTGTCTCAAGAATAGCTTTATAATCCTGACCCTCCCCATCATGTGCAAGCACACATACCTGCAGAATGGTAGAGTGGGAGGCAATCATACAGCACATCATCTGGTGTCATCCTGAAGCCATAATATACCAAAGCTGCCATGCGGTAGTATCTGAAAATCAGGTGAGTAAAATCAAAAGCAGCATGTGTAACTGCATGTCCATTCATTTCCAGCAGGTTTTGAACGAAAGATGAGAGCAACACGGATCAAAAGAGAGCAGCTGCGCTTCCAGTGTGTCCGTTTGTGAGCTGCACGCGTTCTTCCTACCTGCTGTGCACAACAATAGCAGCTTTAGGCATCCCAGTGGTTCCTGATGTGTAGATGTAGAACAGGCGATCTGAAACAGACAACAGCAACAGTGAGATAAGCTGCAGTGTCAACTTCATTACGTACCATGAGTTTTAGCATGAGTGCAAATGACTGCTCACTTTTAATGTGTCAATAATGTGTCAGTTGACTTCCTTTCATATTAAAACTGTGCTGAATAACTGTGCAGGCTTTTTAATGCAGAGGGAAGCAAGTTTCTTTAATAGACAAGTTATGTTTTCCAGAGTTGAAGTGCACTATATTCATAAAGTCGCCTATTTGTTTAGCCAGTGAGGTTGTGTTCTTTTAGAGTAATTGGAGTGGTTGACAGCATCTTGATGGACCACATCTGTGTGGATTTTGCTTCCCTTCTCTCAACCAACTTTATCTGCAGCAAACCCCAACCCCTGCTAGAAGAAACACCCATCTCAGATCTGATTTATAGGTATGAAGCTGGAATGTAATGGCTGTGTGCTTACTTCAGAAAAACATCAAACCTTTTGCAGAATTGTCTGTAGGTCAGGTAAATCATATGCAAAGCTGACTAAGCAGCAACTCACTACAGCAGTTTTTGCTAAGGTGCACTGCTGTAAATGTGCGCACAGCGATTCATCCCCGCTAATCTGATCCTGATACATTTCAGTTACAGTCTTTGATAATGAGAACAAAGGTGGCAGGTTTTATTGCTGCACCAGGTTGTGAACTCTAACCAGTCAACATAACTGCGGCCATGGACAAGTACTCCAGCTAGCTTACAGCACACATCATATCACTAGTTATGCAAATGACTTGTTTACGTAAATAAACAATCAAAAAGGTCATTTTCATTACCCTTTCAGAAAGCTCTCAGAAACAAAGCTGTTCTTTATTAACGGTTTTCTAAAACTTGGAGGTTTTATAAGAAATTTGACAGCTCGCAAATATATCCATTTTTCCCTTTGACCTCTGAAGCACAGCGAAACATTATAATTCAAACCTTCAGCTTTTATCTTGAGCGATGGAAGATGCCAAAATGTTTTTCAACACTGATTAAAATTAAACAAATAAACAATGGAGAGATATCAAACATTCTCATATCACACGCAATGATAAGATAAAAGTGTGCAAGCATCGTTCGCTGTCTGCAAGGTACACACATGCAAACACTGCACATGGTCTCAGTATGCTGATGAAGCCATGGTAATATTGTTTTATTTCAGTGCAATACTTTTACTTTTTGAAGCCATGTATTTAACTGACTTAGAGTCATTACTTTTCCCCAAAAGTGTCAACTGACAAGTAGTCTGTGCAGCTAGAACATAAAAAATACAATCGTTTGCTTTCTGAAATTCATTCTGTTGCTTTGACTGAAATGTTGCTGAAACTTTTCTATGAATTTTTTAAAGCTCATTCATTATCACAAAATGCAGGTTATGAGTAATGCAGTAGGCATTGTGTTTTCACCTGTGAAGCAGCGCTGTGGCTGGCGGGGCTGATATGAGGGAGCATCAGCCAGCAGGGGTTCCAGGCACTCGGTTCCCTGTGGGACGCGTTTGGGATCCCAGTCTCCAGAGCAGAACATCTGCACCGCCTTCCCCATTGAACTGTGGACCTCAGACACCGCTGTGAGGATAGGACAAACAAGTTGAAGTACACTGGATTCATTTCACAGCCCTATATTAGAAGAAAATAACATGTAGATATACTTATATGACATTTTAATCCATGATAAACAGAGAAGAGATTATTTAACAACACGAGGGAAACTCAAATCTAAACATGTAAAAATAAAGAAACTCTTGACGCAGGGAGTATAAGTGTGATAAGATTACAAAGAGAAAGAGATAACATGTAGCAGTGAATGAGGTAGACAGATAAAAGAAAAACAGCGAACTGGTTACAGCATTTTCCTCTAAAAAGAGACTGAGTATCATAACGTAAAAGCTTTGTGTCATGCTGGTGCAGTAATGCTGCTGGCTTGATTTTGGCCTACACTGTAAAGTTTCCAATTACTTAAGGACCCTACAGGTCCAGGATCCAATACACAGACTGCACCATCAATCTCAGAGCAAACAGCTCAAAACTCATTCACTCTTTATAGCTGTTGAGATCAAGGTTTTTCAGATCAGGCAGGGATCCAAGATAAGGCCATGAAGAGGGTGACATAGATCTAGGGCTGAAAGATATATCGTTATCGTATCTATATCGAGATATGGACATTCAAGATATTATTAATGTCGCAAAAGCAACTATATAAAAGATATCGATTTCCCCTGCGCTTGTCCTGCATATAAAGCTCTGGAAGTCACAAACAAAACTGCACTTTCCACCAAAGTGCTTGGTTTTCAACGAACCCGTAGTCATATCATATCGTATCGATATTGAGATGTCCGGCATGAATATCGAGATATGAAATTTTGTCCATATCGTTCAGCCCTAAATAGATCCACTGCTCTTTAGCATTATAGGTGCTCAGGTTATAAAATATAAAAGTCAGGGTATGTTAAGTAATACAGAGTAGATTAGTAGATCTAGCAGCTAATTAATAACTCCACTCATAAACACACACCAACTGATGCAACTCCTAGAGTAGATCAAGTTAAGCAAAAGTGACTTTTTCTATTTATAACCAATCTAATGTTTTCAATTTGTTACAGAAGGAATAAAATACATGTAAATATTATTTACTGAAACCAGAGACTTGGTTAACATAGTAAATGATCTATAACATGTTCCAAAGTGATCATAAACCAACTCGGTTGTTTTAATTCTTACTTTGTGTTTAATATTCAACTACTGTGGTTTTAGTGTAAATCTGTACTGTATATCTCCCTCTACATCTCAATGTTACCGTCTCATATCGATTTTAGATTATCACTTATCATATAATCCTCTTCTCTGATGAACTTAGACCTTGAACTAGTTCATATGGTATATGTGATAAAGATGTTTTCTACTCCTCCTTTCATCCTGCTTAGCTTCTCTTACTGTTAGCGAAGAGACCCCTCTTCAAACACCCATTTATCCTACGTGGCTTTTGTTGCTTTTTCCATGCACTTCCCACATTACAGAGGAAGCAGGCCAGCATCCATCAGCATAAGTAATTGCTGTACAGAAAGAGGATAGAGGATGCTTGTCTACCTTACTCCCATCCACTTACCATCAGTAAGCTCCGATCCAAACACCACAGCCTTCGCATTGGAGATGGTGACACAATGGACCAAGGCCTCTAGTCTCAAATTAAAGTTGATGAGAGCAGCTTCTACTCCGATCTTTGCCATGCCCAACCAGAGGCCCACATACTGGGACCTGTTCTCCATGAAAAGGGCTACGATATCACCCTCCTTAAAAGAAACACAAAGAAAGCAAATATTGTTAAAACTGACCGTTACTGACTGAAGGAAGTCCTCTCTTTTTGCTTTGAATGAGCTTCTCTTTTCTTTATTGTATAGAATATTTTGAAGACGCACCCTGAAACCACGTTCTAGCAGCAGGTTAGCCACTCTGTTGGAGTACTCATCCAGCTGGTGGTAAGTCCATCTTTCTCCGGTTCCCTCAAAGATGAGAGCCGTTTTGTCCCCATAGCGCTGCACTGTTTCTGAAAAGATCTTAGGAATAGTGTTCTTCTCTCTGAGGTGGCGTCTGACGTTCAGCTTCACCCGCAACAGCACATATGCCGCACTGAAGTGGAGAAGAAAGGAATAAATGTAAATGCATCCAGTTAAAAACACTTTTCCCAGAAGGATTTCAGAAAACAATGACCAATCTGGATCATTTAATGCGTTATAACTGTTTTCAATTACTTTTTTGTTCTTACATAAAGCTGCTGTAAAACAGATTCTGTTATCTGCAATCTTTTGATTATTGGGGGGCAAAAATAGATAATTTATGTCTGTTTCTGAAGGCTGTTTTTCCCCCACTGTAACCTAATTTCTGAAAAGCTTCATACATCACTTAAGTTACAAAGACGGCACAGCTTTGGTTAACGGTCTTCTCTAATATGAAGCATCCATAAATTTCAGTAAGGGAAACAAACTATATATACATAGAATATAATACTTTAATTCATTCAATATGATCTCAAAGTTGAAAGATTTCGTGGCAAATCTTCAATTATAGCTGACCCAGGCCCAAGGGAGCAAAGTCTGGATAAATAGCAGTACTTTACATTTATTACACATAGGTGAACAGTGGTGAATGATTACAGAAACATCATAAAAACCAATTAGCACATAAATTCATGGGATCTTGATAAAATGCCTATCGTGCAAGGGCTAAGTTTCATGCTGGTCCAGATAACTCTAGTTTATTGTGGTGCTTTCATTTCATCTGTCCACAATGAAACTTTGTGGTTACTTTCTATTATAACAAATGAATTACAAACACTTTAGTCAATACACTAAAGGTGCTAGTTTTAGCAATGACACTTTTGTTATAGTGATGCTTTAAACCTACTAAACCACCCTGCAGGGGAAGGACTGTGTGTACTTAAGATTGGTTAGGTGTACAAAAGCATGGATGTGAAGCTTTGTAATTCCTACAGTGCAAATACCAAGACCCTGTCAAACCACTTTACACATTATTAACCAATGAGTCACAGTGGGACATGTTTGCATTATCAGAGTGACATACTGTATGGTGAATGAACTCTTAACCTTGGAGCTAAAGCTACAAATCCAAACCACACTGCACTTATACTTGGAAACTGTAACTTTCATCTCTCATGAATAATAGCAACTGGCCATTTTTTCTTGTATGTACGATAATGAATGAAGAATAAGAGATACAACACTACTAGTTGGACCATGATGCTCTTTTTGTCCTGACTAAGGCATTGAAATCCTCAGGTTTGACAATTTCCTGTTTTACATTACTAGAACTGTTGACAGACAAAAAGGAAGTAAACCACGAAGTAATTATCATGGTGACCACCAACTGTAAATATTAATTTTAGATAAGGACATTAACACTTTTTTTGCCATGCCTAAATTCTTTCCATTTTTCTTTGTCAAAAATATTTCAGCCTTCCAGTTTTGAAACATTTTCTTCCTCAAAGCTGCTTTCAGAGATGACAGTCAACATTTTTGGAGGGTTGTGAAATAATTTTCCCTGCAAGTCTTCCTCCAATAACCATGGTGATGTGTAACAAACCAAATAGAAAGTTGTGTAGTTATTAAAATGATGCAGACACCATTACAGTGTTTCACTCACAAATTCAATTATTGTTTCAACACAAAGCGACATCCCTGTCCTTTTACAATAACTTTAAAAAACAACATAAACTACATTTAGTTTTCTGGCTAACTTAAACAACCTCCAATGACTACATAGTTAAAAATTCAGGAGTCTGACCAGCAACAGTTTTGCACTTTGTGCACAGTGTGAAGAAACCATAATCACGTTGAAACAGCCACAATCAAAGCACCCAATAATAAATATGGATGTCAACAGTTTAACTTTAGAGCTTAGATGAAGCACTTCACCCTAACAGTGATTGTTGCACTTGTGGTGCAATGTTATGTAGCAGAGCCAAAAGAACTGAAAAACCTGTCCCCATCAGTAGACTTACAGATTGCATGTTTAGCTGATGGGCAAAGAACACAGCTGACAAGAAATCTGATAGCTTATTTTTTTTGTGTGTTTGTGCCTAGAAAACAGCTACAGTAAAAGTGGTCCAACAGCATGCATTTTCTCCAGTTCATACTCATATCACATCCCCATACTTACTGCAAGTCTCTGCCAACTGAGTTGACAAAAATATCCAAAAAGCTCCATCCCCCGCTTCCAAGGTAGAAGATCAGGATGGCCGGAAGAACTTGGTACCACGGCAGGCCCACCAGCAGCCTCAGCACAAATAGCAGGGCTGTGCAACATCCTAGACGCATCATCCTGAAAGAATACACACACACGTATATAAGAAAAGTGCCCCATAGGCTGCTGAGTATGACATCTAATAACAAACATTTCAAACTGAATATCAGTTGAAGGGGTCAAAGACTACTTGTGGTTGAAGTGGTACAGAAGTGATCTGAAGTTGCCACAGAGGCAGGAGTCTAGGACTAAGGAATGTTATCTCCAGTGATTTTGTTTACACATCCTGTGCCCACTGACTCAGCTCAGCAGGCTGAACGTCTGTGAGAGCTTACAGAGGACATAAAAGAAAACCATCACTCCAATTCTGTGTTCTCATGATAGCAATTACGGATCAAACACTTATAAACGGGGATCTGACTTTTATATCTTATTTGAAGTTGAATAAAAAAAAAAAGATTATAGAGACCATTAGGAAACTTCACGCAAAGTAGTTTAAAGTAACAGCAGAGCAACAAAGGACAGAGCAAGTTGACAGTGGTTCCCAGTGGTACTACCGGATAGTCCGAAAGCTGATCCCAAACAGTAAAGCGTAGGTTTACCTACTTTACCCGTGTCCGCTCATCATCTATTCATCAGCCTTTGCCTGATTTCTGTTTATCATAATGAAACAACGGGTTGTTTTCTTGACAGCCCCGTTTTCTTGAGTCAAAACGCTGAGTAGCCGTTTATTGCTCAGCCTCACTGCATGTGGCCGTAATGGTGATGATGGCTCTGTTTTCGTTCAGTTACTCATCAGCTAAATTATAAATTTAAAAAAAATAAGTACCTTTTGTGGACGGTCGAAAACCACCCTGAATAGCGGCTAAACGTGTTATTATCATAAAGTCTGACAAATTAACGGAGAGCGACGCATTGAAAGGACAGCAGCCACTTCTCAGAAACAAAAGCTTCATCAGTCGCTGCTGCTTAACCCGGAAATTTAAGGCGCGTAGCATCATATTGCGGTAGGGGCTATCAGTGAGAGGAAGGCTCAGCCTAGGTAACCTCACTAACCGTGCCATGTGCGCCTCAGACACGGCCTTTATGTGTGAACCGGTTGGACGGTGCTTATTATGCTAACCTGATGTTGGTGGTAACGACCTCGACTGGGAAACAGGATGCGCCGCGTGCAGCGGGCATCGGCTACGGCAAGGATGGGCAGCACGACACCAGAAACTGCTTCTTTTAGGACGAAGAGTCATGCAGTCTACGTATGCATAATTTACCTTTCAAGGACCGAGGGCTGCTTGAAATTACAGAGCTCAGCAACCTCTCGAGTCCCGTAAAAGGAGGATAGTTCGCTTACAATGTTGTAAGAGGACGAGAAAGACCAGATTCACTCCCTTTCTCCAAGGAAATAATATCCTGATCACCAATCCGCAAAGTTGATAAACGCGGGGGTACTCAAATAACGGGGGATGAGCTTTTTTTTTTTTCCTTCTTCTTCTTCCTTTTTGGCTTACATACCTTGCACCTCCTTTGTACCGTTACAGCATTTAGGTGCGCAGATATCCCAAACGTGAAACTCGTTGTGTGCAATTCCACCTTGATCGGCTTATAGGCTAGCCCGGTCGCCCCCTCGGCTCTTTACCACCGCTAGCTTGGCTGGATAGAGGCTCACAGAAACGCACACAGACGGACACACGCACTGGGATCTCCTCTTGTTGTCAATCGCGCAACGACCTGCTGCTGCTCCTCCAAAATAACCTGGCAACACGCGTAGACTTTGACCCCACTATCATCATCCGTTCATTGTCGCAATAATATATATCATCCTCGGTTCATTGTAACCGGTAAGCTCTCTGGCAGGCGTAATTCAAATGACCTTATAATTTTCTAAGATGACCCCGCCCACTACCGTCAGCGTCAAATCAGTGAATCAGGAATAAGCGCTGACTGATCTGTTCTTCAGCCAATCAGGGGGCGAAACTTCTCTACATCCCATCCGGTAGTGGGCGGGGCCTGCGGCAATAGATAGAGGAAATGCGGCTCAGCCCTGCAAACTCACTGACAGAGGAGCAAGTCTACACCCGGTAGTGACAAGGCCCTTATGCGGCGCCTTATGAGCCCTGCCTCTGTCTGTAGAGACCGCCTCACCTACTTCATTCATCACTCTGTTTGCTGCGCTCAGACGCAAATGACCTGTCAATACATATCTATTATAAGGGGACCTGAGGATGAGCAAGGAATGAGGAAAAGCTGGATGTCCAACAATACAGTCAGCAAACATATTATTAAAACTGAGCTCTGACTCAAAACTGGAACCACATAGCCTTTAACCTGCATATTTTACAGCAGGTAAAGGCTGCAACACCTGCTTTACCTGGATAGTAATAGCAGCAGGTGGGTGTTGATGTGATGGTTAATTATACAGGTAAATATGTCTCAAAACAAAAACCGGAAAAGTTTACTTGCAGTCATTCCAATGTGATGCAGCGTCATCCAAAGAAACATCCTGCAGACTGAGATGACTACAGAATACAAGGTTGACTTTTTACACAGTGTAATAGCAATGTGACATGTCATGAAGCACATTGCATAACCAGGAAAGATTACAGAAGGTTTACTATAACAGAATGCTGTGAATCACTGGTGTAGGCCAACAAATGTTACATCCCCACTGCTTTGAAAGAGTTCAAATAAACTGGAGTGAACTTATTGGGAAATTCTTGCAAAACATTTTTCAAGCAGGCCAATAGTGAATGCAACAACAAATCACATCACATCAAATGTACTGCACATTGAAACACAATGAGCCTGTTTTATCTAGTACACGAGCACACAACAATGACTCGTATGTAAGATGATAAGTGATAATGGAGTTATCATGATAAGAGATTAGTATGAGCTTTGACCAGAAAATCTGGCGCTGAAGTGCAAAGATACTTTTCATGCAACACTTTAGGGAGTGGATGCCAAATGGCATAAACAATAAAAGAGAGCGTTGTGGAGGTTGTGAAACATTTCTGCTGATAGAAAGAGAAAATAAGTCAGATAAAGGCCAGCACAACACTATCCCACCGTCTGCCTTTTCTGTTCAATTCATTCAGAGTTATGCCCCCTCCCCCAAAAGTAAAAGGAGTATATATGTATATTTTAAACTAAATTGCTGTTAGCTTTCTGAAGATACAGGAAATCTTAAAACTGCTTAAGTAGAATTGTTTTTTTTTTTCTACAACTAGGATTTTTATTATTTATATATATTTGTGGGTGGGATATACTGTATATGGGAAAATGAAACCATGATAAAAGCTTTTAAATTCAACAGAAGCACCTGTTGTAGTAAATCAAATTAATCAGTATCAAAATCTACTTGATTGTTCTGAGAACTTCTTTTTATCCAATAATCACATTACAAAGTATTTCTAAAATTCTGTTGACATTGTTCAGCTACAGATACCAAGTGCCTAATTTATTACTTGTGTCGGTGCACAACTAAACTATGAAGTAATACGTTTTCATTTATACTTTGACAATGAAATGCACTTATGTACAAGAAGTGGCTGTATTAGTGCAACCATTGCACACACCTTTCTTTTAACTATTCACATAATCCCAAAACCAAAAGACATCATTTTAAAGGTATGCCACAACAGCATGTGCATTCTTGCACAACATAAAAGGGAGTCAGTTGGAAAAAAAAAGTCATCCATATGCTGTTATTTGTCTTCAGTTAAAGGCCTAAATAGCCAGCATGTTTTAAATAGCATGCATATTGGACTGAGTCCATTCTCTTCTTGCTATCACTGCCATTCATCAAATATTTCTCTGCACATTTCTATGTAAGAGCAAACATTAAAAAGAAAATGGATAGCCTAAAGGAGACACAATAAAATTCTTCGGTTCACATTTTCAATTCGAATTTATTCATCAAGTGCTATGGTCCTCCAATTTGATCCCTTATTCACTGGTTTAAGGGAGCATTCTTGACATCACATATCCATTTTTTTCTTCAGTCATCCAGTTCAAGACCAAAATGTGAGTAGAGATCTCGTGTGGTGGTCCCCCTCAGAGCAGCTGCAAGACATAGACAGATAACAGGGTCAACTCCCTCTGGTCTACTTTTCAAACACTGCAAAACACTGAACAGACCAAGATCACAGTACGAAAGAAAAAATAAAAAACCCCACATGTGGCTTGCAAGCTTGTAAAACAAACTAATCTGGCACTACAGTTATTTTTACTCTATTCAGAAATATAAAACTGACACATCCTCTTCCACATATTTCAATTGTTGGAGCACAATTACTGTAATTTAGCCACACTATGAACATGTTATTCTTTTTTTGTATCATGCATGTCAAGAACATTGCTGTGAGGGCAAAGCTGCAGAATTTGCTAGCACACAGTTCGAATGTACTATAAAGGTAGGATTATACAAAAGTGAGTTAAATGTTGGTGTTTTAATTATACTATACAGTATCTCTACAACTATATCCACACAAATGTCTTTAAAAGTAACAATACTAAAATTTTCATAGTCCACATTTTATAGCCTGAATAACCAAACTTACTGATATTTGCAAAAGCTAACTGAACAGTTAGTAGTTTTTATGTATTCTTTAATGTAGAGACTATTCAAAGAGCCTTATTCCCAACAGAGTAAGTAAGAATGAAACTTTCACACATGCCTCAGGATTACCCTTCACCTGCACAGTTAATAAAATATCATAAATCTCCAGAGCTACTTGTACTTTAATGATGCAGCAGTGAATTTGCTGATTTACAAATGACATAGTTCGCATTTCCTCCCCTTTTTCTTTTTTCCAGTTTTCCATTTTGTCTTGGCTGTGTGGCTTTCACTCTGATAGAAATATAAAAATTCTTATATTAGTTCACAATGAGCGTTTGTCCTTTTTTGCTATAAATATGCAGCTCCAGATCTGTGGTGGCAATTGGTCATCTGATGCCAGCTCCTCCAGGAAGTTCCAATGTTGCAATTGCAACGATCAAAACAAATTCAAAAAGGCAGAATGTGTAGAGAAAAAATGTAAGCATTCCAAATTTCTCACATTTCCAGGAAAACATGGTTTGTTGCCTAAATAATTAGTCTTTGGTTGAATTTGTGGTAATATTTGTGATTTCAACACTGTAATTTCCTTGAAGGAGGTACACAAACCCAGAGTCAGAAAGCCTTGACTGACTTACTGAGTTGATAACCAGTGACACCACATAAAACGACTTAAAATGTTTGGGTTTGTCAAGCTTTGATTGAAGCAGCTATGTAGTGCAGATCCCAGATACCTCACTGAGAGTAGTGTGTAGTGAATCAAAAGCTCAGCATATTGAGTGCCTATATCCTTTGCACAACATTGTCTTCCCTTTTGTCTTCTCATAAGTTATTACTATAATAAGCAATAGCTCAGCATTAAAGTGATGCAATGGTTTTTACAGTTTTTCTCAGTTGCTAAAACACTAAATCTCATTCTCAAAGCCAATTTTTCAGAAGCCTAAACCAAGGTATCAAATCTGTCCTCTTGTGATCAAAACCGAAAGCACCTTTCACATCATTAGACACTGTTTGCAAACACATTTGCATTGTGATGCACTTGCTGTGCAAAATGGTAAACACATGCTGCACACTTTGATCACAAATAAGACACAGATGTCAACAGGTAAACACAGTGACTCAAAATTGATTTCACCTTTGGCTGATGAGGGAACCAATATAAACCAGTTGAGGAAGCTGTGGGAGGTCAAGATTTTGCAATGAATAGAGGAAATCAGAGAGGAAGAGTACGCATAAGAGGTGGTCAAGGGTGAGGACATAAGGGGGCAAAATCAGGTCCGACGCAGAGCCTTCATTTCAGGTGAAATCCGTGCAACTGTGATCTGCCATGCTACAGTCCAAGGAGGTTATGTTTTTGATGCGTTGGTTTGTTTATCTGTCTGTCAGCAACTTTACGGAAAAAGTTCTGGACGGATTGACCTGAAATTTTCACCAGTTATGAGCCTCAGCCCAAAGACGAACCCATTATATTTTGGTGGTGATTCAGATCACCTTCTGGATCCATAATTTTTTTGAAGGATTCTTTATCATTGCGAGTTCTGCTTGGCAGAGGTCTGCGCTCTAGTACTTTGTGTTATGAGTTCTCTGTGTTGTGACATGATGCATTTGGCCTGATGTAAATAAAAAAAACATACATTTTGACAGCATGATGTTCTGAGAACTTTGTTTTCCTTTTTTCCTTCTAGTGTTTCCTGATTGCTCTGTAGTGTTCTACATTTTGCTGTGCTTGGGGCATGGTTTGACAATAGTGTCTCTTTTTTGAGGCCAGGTGATGCTGTTTTGAGTCAGTAACTTCCTTTTGCAGCAAGAAAAAGAGGTTTTGGGAAAGTAGTTTGAGTTTGGGGTTTAGTGTTTAAAGTTGTGAAAAACTGAGGGGACATTTCAAAAATTGTGTTTTAGCAATTGAGAAAAACTGTAATATGTTATGCAAATTCTGTTTTCCCAGGAAAGGGCGTGTAGGCTTAAAGACCCTGAAGTACACAGAGGTTATATTACCTTCATATGACACTGCCAATCATCCCTGCACTCTTTCACACAGGCATTCCTTTCCAATTATCTGACATGAAAGCAGAGAGTACATTCGTAACATGCCTGAATGAGCAATCTAGGGCCTTTTGTATTATACGTTTTTTTTTTCTTCAATGGCAACATTACTATGTTGAACCTAGAACTACTTACAGTACTTAGCTTTCTTGAGCTACTTCACTTTTTCATAATTTGTTTCCAATGAACCAGGCTTTTTTTGTTTTTAATAATCTTTTAAGGTGGTCTTGATGTACAGTGTGTCTTTAAAAATCCTGAGGAAACTGGACAAGTAGAGGACAAAAGTAGAAAGGATAGACATGCTTAAAGTAGGTAAGTCTTAATTAGGCATATAATCTGCTTTTCAGAGAAATAAGGAGCCGAGTTTTTCATTAAATGACACTAAAGGGGTGAAAATATAAACATTATAAAAACATATAGGGGAGGGTGAAAAAAAAAAGATATTTTCAAATAACAATGGAGTTAATCCTGACGGACAGACATGGTCAGACACAAAAGGACAGCTGTCTTTAGAGGGTACTGTAGGGCATCTCTCACTCCACACCCTGCCCACCCATCTCCTCCCTCAGAATAACAACATACAGTACAACAGCAACTCAGTGTTTAAGTGCAGACTCTTTCTGAAAGTGTTTGTTTGAGACAAAGTGTGTGTGACAGAGAGAGCACAAGAAGAGGAGAGAAGATGATAACCCGTGCTTGTATTTGACTGCATGTGCACATGTAAGTGTATGCATGTATCTGCGAGCACACACAGAGATAGTAATTGTGTGTCAGCGTGTGAGTGTTGTGAAAGGCTGTCATTGTGTCAGAGGGGAAATGCCACCTCTGTTCACTAAGAGGTCATTATCATCTCCACTCTCTGTACTGAAAGAATTTAAAGAGATAGAAAGCTTTTACCTCCCAAAGATTTAATACAAGTTTTTTTTTTTTTATAAACAGACTACAGCAGTGGGTGAAAATTACTGACAATAAAGCAATGAAAAACTATTTGCTCTACCGAATAAGTCAATTAAACTTAAAGGGAGTGGCTTAATTTTACTTTATACACTCATACATGTTCAAACTTACAATATATTTCTTTTAAAAGTAGGTGAAAAGTCATAAGTCACAAAGGCCATATGTGACTTGGTCATGACTCACTAAAACTTTCTTAAGAGTACAAGAAGTATAAACTTCTCCCTACAACCCTTAACTTGAATAAAGTTTTAACAAACAGTATAAATAGAATTGTAAGGATGGAAATTATGATAAAACTTGTAGACAAAAAGGTGCAACGCCAACACAGCACCTTGAACTCTATGATTGCAACTGTCATACTGGCAGCATCACATCAACTATTTGAGTAAGCTAATTTAACTCAGTATAAACGCCTCTGAAGCTGATCAAACATAATTCAATCTATGAGTGGGCACAAAATTAAACAACATTCAGCACAAGTTTATTAAGTAGAAAGAGGTAGGAACAAAAGTAGAAAGTTCCGCTAAAGAGAAGCTTTAAATACAGTAGTTATTGTACGGTGTTCATCTAATGGGTTTGAATGATTTAAAACTACACTAAAGCATTAAAAAAAATAATATACCATCATATTTAGTGTTCTGGGATCATATACTGATTAATGTAAGCCTTGCTGTGGTTTTTGTCTGAGCCGGAAAAAAATGAGATGTCTTTCTGTTGCCCTCTAATGGTCAGTTCTAGAACAACTTGAAACTCCAGTATTCTTTTTACTTGCATGGTTTCTTCCAAGCTGTAAATCAGTACACTCCCCATGCCTAATTAAGACACTCCCATGCATTTTTTTTCCCACTGCACCCCTTTTTTTGATGTAATGTTTTAATGGTACATACCTTACAAAATACCATAGGGTATTACAATGTGACAACACTGTCTCGTTATGCAGCAAGCCTGATGTCAAGCTGGAACAATGTTTGTCATCTAACCCAAACGGACTCATCTGGAAGGTGTTCAGGGTCAAAATTCACATCTTATCTCATTTGATTTCTTTGGTCCAAATCACACCAAAAAGACATATTGTTGTGTGTCTCATATTGTCAAGTCAGTGTCAACACTATGACTTATTAAAAAATGAGCAAAGTGTCAACATGTGTCACTTTCAGCTGACACTTAAGCAAAGATGTGTTAACATGAGTCACACTGAGCTGAGCTGGCAGACTGGATCAGCTGTCGTCTAGACAGTCATTCCTTGAAGTTAATAGATGATAAATAAAACATTCACATTAAGCCTAACAGACTTCATTTGCCAAAGGTCAAAACTTGCAGTTTATGGAGAGAATACCCACTCTAATTCTCTGACTTCCACAGTTATCTAACTCAGATAAGAACTGGGGGATTATTATCTAACGTGTATATATATATATATATATATATATATATATATATATATACACATATAGATATATATATTTACATATTTATATATATATATGTACACACACACAACCAGGTACTACCCAAAAAATTAGAATATCCGGAAAAACTTCTTGTATTTCTGTAATTCAACTTAAAAGTTGCAATTACATGTTGTATAGATAAATAATATACAAATCAATATATTTCAAGCTTTTATTTGTATAAATATTGCTGATTAGGACTTGCAGCATAAGAAAACCTCAAATTCTAAAACTCAAAAAATGAGAGTATTGCATGAAATTAAATGATTTTACAAGCAAAAAACGTCAGGCCTTCTAAAATACAATCTTGCATCTGTACTTAATATTTGGTTTAGGCCCTTTTGCATGAATGACTGCCTTAACCCAGCGTGGCATGGATGCAACCAGCTTGTGGCATATCTCAGGTGTTGTGGAAGACAAACATGCTTCAATCACAGCCTTGAGCTCTTCTTTATTGTTTGGTCTCTTCCCGTTCAGCTTTTTCTTGACAATGCCCCACAGATTTTCGATGGAGTTCAGGTCAGGTGAGTTTGCAGGCCAATCAAGCATGGTTGTTGAACCAGGATTTTGTAGTTTTGGCAGTGTGGGCAGGTGCGAAGTCCTGCTGGAAGATGAAGTCTGCATCCCCATACAGCTGGTCTGCTGAAGCAAGCATGAAGTGCTCCAAAATGTCCTGGTAGACGGCTGCATTTATGCTGGACTTAATGAAGCACAGAGGACCAACACCAGCAGCTGACATGGATCCCCAGGTCATCACAGACTGACCATCTTCTCCAGGCTGCTGTCAGCCCTCCAGCTTGTACACTGTTTTTCTTCCACACTTCTTCCTTCCACTTAACTGTCCATTAATGTGCTTTGAGACAGCACTCAGAGAACATCCAGCTTCTTTTGCTATCACTTTTTGTGTCTTTCCCATCTTGTGCAGGGAGTCAGTGATGGTTTTCTTTACAACTGTCAGATCAGCAGTCTTCCCCATGATTGTGAATTCTTCTAAACCAAGACAGGGACTTTTTAAAGGCTCGGGGAGGGGGGATCCTCCATGGCCTTGTGTGAAAAAGTGATTGCCCCACCCCCTGTTAAAACATGAATAAATTCATTCATTCATGCCATCTTTTATTACAAGATGGCTGCCAGACCATTCCTCTGAGAATTGGGCCTCTGAGAATCTACTGAATCTGTTCAGATACTCTCAGAAATAGTCGCCTATTGATTCAGTTTGCTTTGGATTTATACTTTGTCTCTACATTGTGGACAAAATCCCATCTATCAACTGAATCTGTGGGTTTAGCCCAGGTTGGGCCTTTGGGGCCTGTTAGGCCTCTGACAAACAAACCTGCCATCATCATCCTCATCATCATTTTCGACTGTCATTAATTACCCTGTACAGCCTGGTAAGATAAACCATGCCTCCTAAAAATACAAAAACATCTCCCTGTGAGGATGACGTTGTGGTCACTATGAGCATACTCTCACAGTTAATGGAGCAGCAGTAAGAGTTTTACAAGGAGATGTTACTGCAGCAGCAGGACAACTTCAAATGTTTCATTCAACTGATCATGGATGGAACTAATAAAAGATTGGATGGTCTTATTAGAGATGTACAGGAGCTGAAGAACAATTTGGAACTCACCCAAGAAAAGTTTGAAGAGAATAAGATGGCATGCAGTGAGATTGAGAGAAAGATAAAGGCATTTGAATCAACCATATTGAGTTCCAAGCAGGAATTAGATGGAATGTTCCCTAAGCTGGATTACAATGAAAACCAGAGCAGGAGAACAAACATTTTAATTGACGACATTGCAGATGAGAAAGGAGAGAACTGAAGTGAATCAGAGAAGAAGGTGTGACAGATGCTTTCAAAAGACTTGGACCTAGATGGAACAAATATGGACATTGAGCGAGCCCAGAGAATTGGTTAATATCAGGAGGGGGGCAGACCAAGGAGAATTGTTGTCAAGCTTCTTCGCATTAAAGACAGAGAGAAAATTCTTTTTTCAGCCAAGAAATTAAAATGTACCAAGATCTACATTAATGAAGATTTCTCTGAAGCTGTGCAGCTAAAGAGAAAAGAGCTGTGGCTAAAGTTGAAAGCTGCCAGAGAGAGAGGAGATAAAGCTAACCTGAAGTACAACAAGTTGGTCATCTTGCCCAAGGCTGTACAAAGCCAGTGACTAGGGCTGAACGATTTATCGTTTTAAGATCAAAATTGCGATTTCAGACCACGCGATCACGTGATCGCCAAAGCTGCGGTTTTTCCAGCTCCTGACTGACCCAGAATCTGCTCTGTCCACTGTTGTACACACACGCTACTTGCCGTCTCTGTACCAGCCAACTAAGCTCACCAATCAGAAGCGGAATGTTACTCATGGACAGGTCAGCTAACCAATCAGCATCAGGGCTGGGATGGGCATCTCCTGCTGTGTAATCTTTACACTAGATAACGGCTTCGGTAGAACTTCATCCAGTTTCTAACTTTCCGTTCCGTTGTTGGAGAGAGGCTGCAGACCTCTGCTGCCTCTTTCTGTTTGTTGATCTGCTTCGTGAAATGAGGGAATTTAATGTTCAGTAAAATATAATCTTGAACTGTCTGCGCCGTCAGATTTCATGACTCAGCAGTTAAGTCGCCAGCAGTGATCAGCTGATAAGACAGTCTAGTGAAAAATGCCGTCTGATCTGTAAAATCAGATCAATCATTTTAATGGGAATAAAAGCGCGACTGAATTCCAACCAGTTTTCTTTTAACCTATAAAGTTTTGGGCTTTGCGCTGCGGACACAAACGTGATGCGGGCGAGTAAATTAATGATCCGTATTTAGGCTGATCTGAGTAAAAGGAGACGAATAATCAGCTGGACTTGCTTCGTGAACGGGGCGAACCGGGGCAGCACACAGAAGCTTTGTCCTTGTTATCTGGGACATTAGTTAAGCCACACAGTTAAGTCCAGAAACAGGAGGAAAGTTGTTGCTGCTGCTTTTCAAGCGGACATGAGAGGATGAGTACGGAACGCCGTTGTGTGGACGTACATTTTTGGCCACGTCAGAAATGCAACCTGATAAAAACAATAAGGGTAAAACCACCTGATCACTGATGATGTAGTCTTCTTCACCTCAAGTTCAGGTGACAGAATGACATAAAAATGAAGTTACTGGAGATGTAAAACCTGATGTTTGTTTAGATTTATTTTACAACTTAATTACATTTCAATGCAGAGATGAATCCATGATAAATTCCCTGGTTTGTATGCTTCACTTAAAGGTTGAATATGGAATACGGACAGAACAGCGACATCACGTGTGTCTAGGTTGTAGTTGCAACGGCAGAAAAACAACTCCAGCCGCTGGGATGCCAGGCTCACTGCCGATACGCAAGTGACCAGCAGTCTGCAGCATGTGAAACAAGTAACGCAGAGGAGTTTATAACTGACAGCTAACGTTAGCCATGTTAGCAAACAAGCTAGCTTACCGATCCAGCAGGAAAGTCGCCATTTTCGTGTTTTGACTCCGTGGAAAACGTTTATGTGGGTCCATTTAGTGAAGTCTTCACCTAAATTTACTCCAGGTTTTGCTCTTCTCAGGTCACTACTCCTCAGAAACAGATAACAATATCTCCAGGGCTCTGAAGCAGCTGCTTCACTCGTCATCTCCACGGTTTTCCCCTGTACAAGCCTGACTATGACCGAAATATTGTTTCCACACAGAGATCGTATTTGGCAACCAGCAATGGCGGCGTGTATTGGCTTATAGACGTAAATAAAATGCCATTATCGAACCCGTAAAAAATTATTTTATAATTATTTTTAGGCTAAATATAATTTTTATGGAAATGTTGTACTTTCATTCTGTACACCCCCAAACGACCTGTGGAGGTATTATTTTTGAAAAAATATAGCTTTTAATAAAAATGTTCCATATTCAACCTTTAACGTAACCTTCATACAAGAACTGTAAAAGGAAAATATATTGATTTCTTATTTGGAGATTTTTCAGTGCATTGTGATGAGAAATAGCTAAAATATAAAAAATAGAACAATAATGTCTTTTTTACACTGGAAATTCAAGTGTGTAAAGCAACATGCAGATTACCTGATTTGAAAAAGGCGGTAAGTGGGGGTGATTAACTGTGGTAGAGGGAGGAGGACTGCAGGGAATCTAAAAATCCCGGAGTTCCAGTGACTGTACATGCATTTTTTTAATAAATGCATTTGAAAGTGAGCTAAATCTCACATTTAATTGTAATCATTGATTAAGGGTAATAGCTTTTAATGTTTTGATGATACAATGGAGTTTTCTGTCATGTTCATAAATGTTGTTGTACATTGTAAATACTATACTCAAGCTTGATATGAAGAAAATTATGAATCGAATCGAAATATTGCCCAGAAAAATCGCAACTAGATTTTTTTCCTGAAATTGTTCAGCCCTACCAGTGACAGTCTTGATTAAATTTTTGAGTCTTTTTAATTATTTTTTTTGTTTGTTTTTAGTATCAAACTTTTATTTTCTCATGGGTTCAGTGAACAAATTTACATGCTTCCCTAAATTTGCCCATGAAAGGATTGTCTATAGCTCATTTAAATATACAGGTGCTACCCCAAAAAATAGAGTATCCTGAAAAAGTTAATGTATTTCCGTAATTCAACTTAAATGGTGCGATTTACATATTGTTTAGAAAAATAATATGTGAATCAATATATATCAAGCTTTTATTTGTTTGGATGTTGCTGATTAGAAGTTGCAGCTTAAGAAAACCTCAAATTCAAAAACTCAAAAAATTAGAATACTGTGAAAAGCTCCAGTACTGTAGGCTCAGACTGTCCCATTCTAATCAGATAAGTAATCCAAAACACCTCCATAAGTTCCCTGAGCCTTTAAAAAGTCTCTGTCTTGGTTTAGAAGAATTCACAACCATGGGGAAGACTGCTGATCTGACAGTTGTGCAGAAAATCATCATTGACTCCCTGCACAAGGTGGGAAAGACACAAAAAGTGATAGTAAAAGAAGCTGGATGTTCTCTGAGTGCTGTCTCTAAGCACATTGATGGACAGTTAAGTGGAAGGAAGAAGTGTGGAAGAAAACGGTGTACAAGCCAGAGGACTGACAGCAGCCTGGAGAAGATGGTCAGGAAAGGGCCATTCAAAAGTGTGGATGAACTTCAAAAGGAATGGACTGAGGCTGGAGTTACTGCTTCAAGAGAAACAACACGCAGGCGGATGCTGGACATGGGCTTCAAATGTCGAATTCCTGTTGTCAAGCCACTCCTCAACAGCAAGCAACGCCAGAAGTGCCTTAGCTGGGCTAGAGAAAAGGACTGGTCTGTTGCCCAGTGTTCAAAAGTCCCCTTTTCTGATGCGAGCAAGTCTTGCATCTCATTTGGAAACAAAGGTCCCAGAGTCTGGAGGAAGACCGGAGAGGCACTAGATAAAAGATGCATGAAGTCCAGTGTTAAGTTTCCCCAGTACGTGATGATCTGGGGTAGCCTGGTACACCAGCCTGACCAATGCCATGTATGAGATACACGGCAAGTCAGTCTGGGCTTCTTCTGCTGGAGACTAATTTCCAATGCGAGACGAGAGGCGAGACTAACAGGAGGAAAGTGAACCAGAGAGAACCAATCAGAGAAACATGGAAGTGACTGTAGCTGGCAAAGTTCGGCACTCTGTTGCTATGGCGATGCCGGAAGTCAGCGTTTACAAGTTGTTATTCCCTCTCTAATGTAATTTTCTTGTGTATATTAACATAGAATGTTTGGTTTTATTGTTATAAATACTCTGTTACATGTAAGCATTGTTTATTGCTGAACTGCTAATATGAGAAAGCGTTTGTGTTGCACGTCATGTGACTATGACCCGAAAGCACCAAAACAGAGCAGAAACAGCGGTAGAGACGTCGGAGGAGTTTTACGTTCTTGTTAATAATTCTACTGCTGGGCTGTGATTGGTCCGGTCAATTTTTTAACGGAGTGGAAATCACTTCCAATTGGAGTGAACCCAGACTGACCTGCTGTGTATCTCATACACGGTGTTGGTCAGGCTGGTGTAACTGGCTAGACCTGGGGATCCATGTCAGCTGCTGATGTTGGTCCTCAATGCAAGTCCAGCATCAATGCAGCCGTCTACCAGGACATTTTGGAGCACTTCATGCTTGCTTCAGTGGACCCGCTGTATGGGGATACAGATTTCATCTTCCAGCAGGACTTGGCACCTGCCCACACTGCCAAAACTACAAAATCCTGGTTCAACAACCATGGGATCACCATGCTTGATTGGCCTGCAAACTCACCTGACCTGAACCCCATTGAAAATCTGTGGGCTTTTGTCAAGAGAAAGCTAAACAGGGAGAGACCAAACAATAGAGAAGAGCTCAGGGCTGTGATTGAAGCATGCTGGTCTTCCATAACACATATGCCACGAGCTGGTAGCATCCATGCCATACCGGGTTAAGGCAGTCATTAAAGGGGCCCCCACCAAGTACTAAGAACAGATGCTAGATTTTACTTTAGGAGGCCAGATATTTTTGTATTTAAAACCCTTCTCTGATTGATTTTATGCAGTATTCTAATTTTTTGGGTTTTTGAATTTGAGGTTTTCTTAAGCTGCAACTTCTAATCAGTAACATTCAAACAATTTAAATAGTTCACAATATTTGTCAATACAATATGTAAATTGCACCTTTTAAGCTGAATTATGGAAATACATAAACTTTTTCAGGATATTCAAATTTTTTGGGTAGTAAACAATTAGAATATTTTTCTAATTTTATTAGAAATTACAAAAGTATTATTTTTGGGTCGTACATATATATAGTACATATACTATATATATAAATATGTATGTATATATATATATATATATATATATATATATGTATGTATATATATATATATATATATATATATATATATATATATATATATATATATATATATATATATATATATATATATATATATAGAGAGAGAGAGTCATCCTCAAAATCATTCATACCCTCCCATTAAAGGTGCCATGACATCAAATTTCACTTTTATGGGGTTTTGGGGGTATAATATGATCTGTTGTGCACTGATGAGGCCATGTGAATGTCCAGAGTGAGAATCAAAGTTCCTGTTTATGGTCTGTCAGCTTTGTCTCTCTGCTCAGAAACAGTTGAATCAGACAGCAGCCTATCATTCTACGTAGTTCTATCATTCTACGTAATTTAATTGCTCCAATAAGCGCACACTATCAAGTAAACAACCCCCCCCCCCCCCCCCCCCCCTCATGTAGTATGCAGACTGTAGCCATAAAAACTGGGGAACATTGTGTTCATAAAGCTCCCCTTGACAAAGAATGTTCAACACAATAAAGCAACCAGATCACCATTCTGCTTGCTATGATGCTGAACAGGACAAGTAAAAAAACAAACAAACAAAAAAACAAAACAAAACTGGTGAACTGTAATATCTGTATGCAAGTGTCTTACCAATACGGCCCAGCAGTGATTGTCCAACGTCTTTGATATCATTGTATTCGTGCAACATATCAATGTGATGCTCCAGCTCCTCTACTCTGTATCCCCTGGAAAAACAGACACAACGCTGGTCTAATATAAAAACACTTTTGTGGAAATGTTAACATACAAGCATCAAGCCCAAGAGTAAACATCTGAAGAAAAAGTGTGCAAAAAAGAATGTGTCAATGTTAGTAATTTGAGTAGTTGTCTACATGCAAAATTTCTATACCACTGGATCTCAGAAAAAAATTCAGAAAAAGCAAACAAAACTGTACTCACTCTGCCTCCAGCTGTGCTATCTCTAAATCCAGCTGGTCTCTTTTTCTCTCTAGCTCTGCTGCTTCCTCTGCAGGGCTTACTTTGGGACTCTCAGATACTTGGAGCTATAAATGCAACACCAAACACATGAAAATGGAAGGCATACAACAAGCAATGCCGTACAAGAGTTTGTGTTGTTACTCACAGGTGACTTGAAGTGGGAGTGTACTTTTTAAATTTTGAGAATGGCGTTCTAGAGGTAAAAGGGGAAACTATCAGTAAATACATGAACATCTTTCATGAGAAAATGCTGAGTAAAATGTTTTGCAAATCATAGTCTTTAAAAAAAAACATAGATAAATAACTCCTTCCAATAATAATTATTATCATTATTATTACTTATTTATTGCTTTTATTTATTTATTTTTGCACTATGGTAGGGCTTCCAAACCAATTTTGTTGTAACTTAAGTACAATGACAATTATGCCCATTTTAAATTCTTAATTGTGGGAAATTGGTTAACTAACTATAGCCAGACACAATTTATAAATAAACTCACAAATGCATTTGGTAATTTTACACAGCTCTCTGGGGATTTCTTTTTGTTTGCTTTATTCACTTGCACAAAAACAAAAGGATCAAATTAACAAAGATGCCATATTTGTATTCCAACCTTCTGAGGTTGTGAATGATGGATGTGACGATAAGTAGCAACAAGACATTGATTTCCATTATCACGATTAACAATAGCGACAAAAGAAAACGCATTCAGCAACAATCTTTCTTGTTTATATTTACTTAATAAAAACCTGTTAACTGATTGGTGCGTTGTTTTATAGTATCAAGGGTTGTCTTACTGACGTAGTTATATAGTTAATAAAGTCTGTCATTACAAAAATAATTTACAAATGGTTTAGTAAGCTTAACCCCAACTATCTCATGTCGGAGGCACTACGTGAAAAGCAATATATAGTCAGTAGTCACGGGGTGACTAACTATATCACTAAAGTTTGACAAAAGTGATTAAAAATAAGGCTGAAAGGAAAAAGAGTGAACAAGAGGTGACACCACCGTATGGATAAGTATGGGTAGCACTAGGTTAGCTGATGGCTACCCTAAAGGCTAAGCTAACTGTGAAGCTACCTTTTCAGCGGTCCTTTACTTAGGTCGTTTTCCTCTAGCGTCGAAACTTGACAGCTATTTGCACTACAGTGTGTTTCAACGGGCAGGTCAGTGCTCATATTGCCTTAGATGTTAAAGGAAATGCTTATATTAGCTTTGACTTTTCGAGAACTGAGGTTGAAAAAAGCAGTTTGCAGTTCGCGGCTGATTGTAAACATACTGATGGCGAAATTTGATTGGGTATCAAAACCAAGAGGCGGAGTTTTAAGAAACCAGTAACCACGGCAACAACCCACGTGAAAACTCATGGTTTCTCGTGGTTTTGAACGCGGTTTCTGTGTTATTACTAAAGTTTACGCTGTCTTGAGAAATATTGTGTTCTTAAACACCGAGATACCCAAGACAACCCTGAAAGCACTGAGATTTAAACCACATCTTCGACTGGACATTGACAGAAAAAAATAAATAAATAAGACATTTAAATTATTTTTAACAATTGATCATCAAGTACGAAACATTGCTAAAATGTCAGTGTCAAAAACGTCTGTTTAAAAGCTCAGATAATTTACAACTTGTGGACTTGGTGTTCAAAATTCCATTCTATTCATTTAACACGATACAAACCAGCGGAATGCAGCAAATGATTACATGACATGGCATTATTGATCGAAGTGATTTTTTTTTTAAATCAGTGATTTTATTCAATGAATGACTCAATCTGTTATTTGGACGTTTTAGTTCAAAGTTAGTTTTTGTTTGGGTTTAATAAAACAGGAAAAAAAAAACTACGCACATTGTCCACTAGATGGCGAAAAAGAGCTGTCTCACGACTCTCATCCAATAACACCTAAAGCCTACTCCTGTTTCCTCTCCTCTCTGAAACAACCCACACACCTCTTGATTGAGAAGAGTATTGCATAATCAGAGCAATTCTGGGGCATATATTCATTAACTAATCTAAGCTGAGTGTACTCCAGACGAGTCACCATCCGAGCTCTGAGACTGACTCTAAAGCTAAATCGGTTGTGGATTAACAAAGCAAAAAGGTCATATTCAGTCCAAAAGAACAGACAACTACTTGTAAAAAAAAAAAAAACCCACATGTTAAGGCCAAAGTCGCTACAGTTTGGTTCACTGACCAAGCAGAAAAGGATAAGCAACACTGCAAAGCATTTAGCTCTTAAAACAGAGAAGGCGAAGCAGACTTCACAGTGGCAAAAAGAGGATGAAGAAAGAAGGGCAGACAAAATGTGAATCAGTGGGAGCTGATGTTGTTGTGTGGAGGACAAAAAATCTAGTCCTTTCTGTGTTATGTCCTCTGGATTCATTGCTTATTTATTAGTTTATACAGAAACAGAGAGGGTGGGGAATGAAAAATTCAGACAAGAGCCATGGCCCTTCCCCTTTCAGAAACTGCAGTATTACACACACTGGGCAGTAATGGTTCCTGCACACAGTCGTGTGTGTGAGGAGAAAGGGAGATTTATGGAGGTGGGCTCTTTCTTCCCATCTCTGACACAGCAGTAGGAAGCATCTGTGTTTGTTGTGATAACCTCACCTATTCTAAATGGTAGCCATTTGAACTTTTAGAAATAAAGTTACAGAATCATATACTGCATGTTCTTAATTTCAGAGAATATACACTGTTATAATAGGGATTTTTTTTTTTTTACCATTGAAATTTCTGTTTGCAGGAAAAAAAGTGTCATTCTGTCACTGTAATCCTGAATTTAACCTTAGATTTTTTTTCAGTTGAAGATTAGAAATAAGTATTGGCTATATAATCCCAAAGAGTAACAGAGATCAAGATTGCTTCAGAAATATAGAAAACAAACATTCCAGCTGTCCTAGCATCATTGAGATGCCTCTTAGATCTGATGCTAAGAATAAACTCAGGCTGATGCAAAATTAAGAAAAACACACCACAAAAGGCATCTGAGAGAGCCACAAGCTGACACAGAGCCATCTGAAATGCTGGTTTTAGTCTGTACCATCTGTTGCTCACTCAACCACAAAAGACTCTATGGGTGACAGGCAAGGACGATACCACAATTATAAAAAATGGCAAAAAGAACGATTACTTTTCAAGAATTAATTATAATCTTTTTGGCAACTTTGTCCCATGAACAGAGAAAACCAAAGGAAAAACCAAGTTCTGCTGTCCTCAATAATTTGTATATTAGTGACAAAAAAATTAATGAAATCAGAAGACTAGTGTGGTTGTGAGGAATTTCAGATTCCTCACAATTGTCAGAAAACTGCTCAGAGAGTTTAATAATGTGAACCCAAATGAAATGAAATGAAAAATAATTTATAAATCCCTGAAGGGATATTCGATATTGTAGTAGTCTTTTATTATTATTCCACAACAAAATGTTCAGACAGACATTGAAGACAGAGATCAGAAAAGCTTTAATTAAAAGGTTACAGTATGGAGAAAAACAGATGAATTTATAACTGAAAGTGGTGCAATAAGTTCATGTAGTACTCTTAAGGCTTGGTGAATAATGACACATTGGAAATAATCATTTTTTATTTTTTAAAAAAGGACTATAAAAGAAAAGCACACTGTGAATAAATCAAGACATATGAGAGAGACAACTAAAGAAGAATTAAAGAAGAAGATTAAAGAAGAAAAGGATTCAAACAGCAAACTGAAACTGAAAAACAAGACACAGAGGTGTCAGGATGATGATCATCACTAACCCACAGTACAAACTAATGTGTGAAGAGGAGGAAAGGAAAAGAAAGTCTTAAACTGGCCAGCAATTATTCTTATTCTCTGTTATATTGATAATCCTTGGAAACAGAACTTCCTGCAACTATAGCAAAAGGTGAGCAAAGCTCCTTGATCATTATAAGAAACTATAGAGGCGTAAAGATAGAGCTGCCTAAGTTAGTGAATTGTGAAAAGTTGTTTATAGGGATCATTTTAGGTTTGTTTTCTTGCCTTTATTAGGCATTTAAAGGAAATATTCTGATGTAATTTTACATCTGAGCAGACAAAAATGACCTGTGGAGTTCCCCAGGGCACTGTCCTAGGGCCTCTTCTGTTTAACATCTACATGCTCCCACTGGCCCAGGTTATAAAGAACCACAATATTAGTTACCATAGCTACGCAGATGACACACAGCTATATACTACAGTGTCACCAGGAGACCGGGGCCCTGTACAGGCTCTTGGTGAATGTATTCAGGAGATTAATGACTGGATGTGCCTCAACTTTCTTCAGCTGAACAAAAACAAAACTGAGGTGACTGTTTTTGGGGCAAAGAGAAACGACAGCAGGTTGTCACAGAACTTCAGTCCATACACCTAAAAACCACCAATCAGGCCAGAAATCTGGGTGCAGTGATGGACTCACACCTAAACTTTGAAAAACACATCAAGACGATCACTAAATCAGCCTACTATCACCTGAAGAACATCTCAAGGATAAAAGATCTGATGTCTCAGGAAAATCTAGAAAAACTAGTCCATCCATTCAGTCGACTTGACTACTGTAACAGCGTCTTTACTGGTCTACCTAAAAAATCAGTTAAACAGCTGCAGCTCATTCAGAACTCTGCTGCCCGAGTTCTCACAAAGACCAGAAAAGTGGACCACAGTCCAGTTCTCAGGTCTTTACACTGGCTGCCGGTCCATCAGAGAATAGACTTTAAAGTTCTGCTGCTGGTCTATAAAGCTCTGAATGGTTTAAGCCCAAAATACAACAGTGACCTCTTGACCCAGTATGAACCTACTAGACCCCTCAGGTCATCTTGATCCGGTCTTTTATCAGTTCCCAGAGTCAGAACCAGACATGGAAAAGCTGCGTTCAGCTTCTATGCTCCACATGTCTGGAACAAACTCCCAGAAAGTCTCAGATCAGCTGAAACACAGTTTATCTAAATCCAGGCTGAAGACCCACCTGTTCTCAGCTGCATTTACGTAGATTTTATTCAAAAGTTAAAATCCGCACGTCTCTATATTTTCTCTTTTTAATCTTAAATGTTTTTAATGTTTTTAATTTTGAATCATGCTTCTAAAAAATGTTTTTTCTTCCTTTTGCACCCGCTGTAATGCTTATAATGTTTTATGTAAAGCACTTTGAATTGTCCTGTACATGAAATGTGCTATACAAATAAACTTGCCTTGCCTTGAAAACACAATATGAATTTTCAAGCACTTCTGAGGGTTGCTGAATTATTGCCTTGACGTTTTGGGGATACCATCAACTATGATTAGGGTACTGCTCAAAACAAAAATAAGGCATAAATTGCCATGATGTGTTCAGGGACCTTGCTGCAGTAGATCCACGCCTGACAGCTGTTCGGAGAAGGATCCAGTCAGTTTCCTGTATCACTTAAGGAATCAAAAACAATCAACTTGGATGAATCAATCTAATCTGTTAACTGTTCCATGCACAACTCAGTATGACACAAAGATGAGTGTAACCTCCACAAAGCTTTACTTAATATCAGACTTTACAGAATAACAGAAGTTACTGTTAGTTAATGACTTCATTTCTTTTTCTGACAGAAACATGCTTAACTGAAAGTATACATTTGTGCAAAAGTATACATACCCTGCCATTAAAAGCCTCCCATAAAAATCAGTTGCTAGTCATCTAAGTTTAAATTGACAAAAGTAATAATAAATGAAAAATAATTACAAAAGCTGTAACTAAAAACAAACAAAAAATAAAACAAGCAAACAAGCATGACGGGGCTCCTGAGCTAAAATTTTGCTGAGCAACATTTTGCAGCAATCACTGCAATCAGATGTTTTCTGTAACATCCAATCAGACTTCTGCACCTGTTGACAGGTATTTTGGTCCACTGTTCATGAGCAAGGTGCTGTAATTTGTCCAGGACAGTTTTTCTTGTTTGCTTTTTAAAGTTATTTTTTAAAATCACAATTGAAGATCAACATTTCATTTGACTAAATTATAATTTAATGAATTTTTATTTATTGTTACTTTTTTCAGTTTCTTGTTATTTGAATCACTGTTGTGACTTTAGCCTTTTCTTTTAAATTTTGTAGTAAGGGGGGTTCCTAAAATTCTGTTTTTCATCATTTACAGATCTTCAGGATATTGTAGAAGTTTTAGAGATGAATTATTTTTAGCGATCTCAACTGATTTTGGCCATTTCATGTTAATTGGAGATTCCAACATTCATATAGATAATATGTTGGATGGTAATGCAAAACAACAACAACAACAACAAAAACTTCCTTTGGACATGTTTGATCTGGTTCAACATGTAAAAGAAGCTATATTCTCTCAAGGTCACAATCTGGACCTGGTTCTCTTAAAGGTGATATTTCCTCTGTGGTGGTTACTGACTTGGCCTTGTCTGACCATTTCTGTGTTTTGTTTGATTTACTGATCACTAATGTTTAAAAAACAAACTGCTTCTCGGTAAAGATAAGGTATACAGATGACAGAAAAGTGCTCAGGTTATTGAAAGCATAGCTGTGTTACCAATAATCAGAGCAGTTGTTTGATGGACTTCTGGATTGTTTCAATTTGAAAATTCACATGCGATGGATGCTGTTGCACTGATAACAATCAAGAGCACCTTGAGTAAACAGAAAACACTCCAGAGAAACACCACTATGGTCTCAAACCTAAAGAAAGAATACAGAAAAACTGAGCGCAAGTGGAGGGAAAAAAACAACAACTTCAGATTCACTACTAGCTGTACAAAGCCTGTGTAATTATACAATGAGCTGAGCAAGGCCAGACAGCTGCATTTATCTGAAATGATTAACAAGAATGTCAACAATTTTCACACTTTGTTTGCTATAGTTAAAAAATGTATAAATCCTCCTAAATAACTGAACCCAGAGCACCTTTCTACTGAGAAATGCAACCAATTTACCAATGTTTTCAGTGAAAAAATCAAAACAATTAGACAAAACATTAATGCTACAAGAGACAAAGAAGAAACTTATTTGTGTCTAAAACCTGGAAATAACTGTTATGTCACAAATTGATTTGGTTGATTTAAAAAATCTTAAAAGAAATAGTTTGGCGTCTGAAATCAACAATTTGCTCTATGGACATACCATCCAACTTTTTAAAAACTGTTTTTCTTCAATAGAAAGTGATGTTCTATAGATTGTCAACAGCTCACTGGTATCAGGTATTTTCCCCAAGTCACTAATGACCTCATGCACATGTCATTTAGTTCAGCAGAAGACTGGTGACAAGCCATTCATTTGATTCAGGTGTGTTGGAGAAGGGCTGCACCTAAAAGTTGCAGGATAGGGGATTATCACGCTTACCGGAAGTTCCCGGATTTTGGACACTTCCTCTTCCGGGCCATGTTAACGACAGCCGTTCCTGCTCTGTTATACTGTTTAAATCGGATAAACTCCAAACATACTCAAGTTTTCATTCTAGACTGAAATGATACTAAGGAAGAAGTGGATCAAAGCGCTCGATTTGCCGCGGTGAAGGGCCGAACTTTATAATAAAACACACGTTTGTTTGTCGCCGGTGGGGCACAACACCGGCACTTCACAGCATGCTAGCATTAGCCAGCTAGCGTTTACTGACGTGCTTAACATTGTGCGTCTTAAAACACACAAACATCTGAAAATCGGGTCTGTACCCCCCCGTTTCCAGTGGAACAACTGGGTACTGCCAAGAAAGGAGATGCTTTCAGATGCTTGTGTGTTTTCAGCCGCACAAAGTTAGGCACGTTATCGAGCTGGCTAATGCTAACCTGCTAACAGTAGTCCGTCAGCTACTACTCTGTTAAACTTTGATAATCGGATAAACGCCAATGCCAAGTTTTCATTCCAGACTGAAGTGATGCTAAGGAAGAAGTGGATCAGAACGACCGATTCGCCGCGGTGAAGGACCGAACTTTATAATAAAACGACACACGTTTGTTTGTAGCCGGCAGTCTGCACAGTCGTGTTGGCAGGTTAGCATTAGCCAGCTCGATAACGTGCCTAACTTTGTGCGGCTGAAAACACAAGCATCTGAAAGCGTCTCCTTTCTTGGCAGTCCCCAGTTGTTCCACTGGAAACGGGGAGGTACAGACCCGATTTTCAGATGTTTGTGTGTTTTAAGACGCACAATGTTAAGCACGTCAGTAAACGCTAGCTGGCTAATGCTAGCATGCTGTGAAGTGCCGGTGTTGTGCCCCACGGCGACAAACAAACGTGTGTTTTATTATAAAGTTCGGCCCTTCACCGCGGCGAATCGATCGCTTTGATCCAGCTTTTGATCCAGTATCACTTCGGTCTGGAATGAAAACTTAAGTATGTTTGGAGTTTATCCGATTTAAACAGTATAACAGAGCAGGAACGGCTGTCGTTAACATGGCCCGGAAGAGGAAGTGTCCAAAATCCGGGAACTTCCGGTAAGCGTGATAATCCCCTATTGTGGCTCTTGAGGACTGGACTTTGACACCCCTGTGCTAGAAGATGTTTCTGGCAGCAGAACCATCTCCAGACACTCTGCATCTGTCACATGTGCTCAATGTAAACCTGCTCTCATCTATGAAGAGCACGGTCAGCAATGGCCAATCTGCCAATGGTGCTCTCTGGTAAATGTCAATCAGGCTGCATTTTGTGGGGCTCTGTTGTGGTCACCCAACATCTCCTTTTTCCTGTCTTGACACTGCTGGGAGACACTGCAACCCTTCTTGGCACAGTGCGCATTGATGTACCATCCTAGATGAGCTGCACTACCTGAGCAACTTCTATGGGTTGCAGGCACCATCTCCCATTACCTCTAGAGGTGAGGGCACTGGCAAAATGCAAATGTGACCAAAAAATCAGCCTGAAATGATTAAAACTGGGAAATGGTCTGTGGTCACCACCTGCAGGACCATTCCTTATCGGTTGTCTTGCTAATGGGCTGTGAACTTAAGCCAACTCCTTTGTTCCTTGTCTTTCATAACTGGACAAACGGATTAATCCAGGTGTGCCTGGCCTCAGTAACCATGACGACAATGGCCAGACACACCTGGATTAATCCGTTTGTCCAGTCATGAAAGACAGGAAACAAAGGAGGTAGTAGTTGTGCATTGAGCCCATTGCCTCATTTCTTCCTCTTGTCTGTTCCATTTGTACAACAGCAATTGAAACTGAGTCATAAT